>CM035443.1:16283506-16303506 GCA_020310875.1 Ceratopteris richardii | reverse complement strand
TTTCTTTCTTGTGAATCAATAAACTATATATATATATATATATTTTTTTTTTTTTCCTTTGAAAATTTATTTTTTAATTAATTAATTTATTATTATTATTATTTTTTAATGGATCAATAAACTTAATATATTTTTCTTTCTTATGGATCAATGAACTTGATTAGGAAAGAAAGCCTTCTTTTTCTTTATGCGAGTAACCTGAATTTCAAGGCCAGACAGTATGCATTTTTGGTATCTGATAGCTTAAAAGGATTTTCCTGCTCTTCTTATAAAACAAAAGATCCTTTTAATTTGGATTTTATCTCATGGTTGCTGTGCTGTAATTTATCAGGTTCAAAAGGATGCATGTGACAAGTTTGATCCAGAATTTTATCCAAGATTCAAGAAGTGGTGTGATGATTACTTTCTGATAAAGGTATGTCGTCCAGTGAAAAGGTTATATTCATTTTTACAAGCTATTTTGTCTATATTATCTAAGTGTTTTACACATAATATTATGGTTTATAGGCGTAAGTATTTGTTAAGCTAGTTCAATGGGTGTACATGGCTACCTTGATGCTATCCATGGTGATCACTTCTTGCTTTCCATTTGCATTTATTGGGGATGGTTATGGAACTAAGAGCTAAAATGTCATGTTTTGATGGTACCAGCTGGATAGTGTCCCATGTGATGGCATAATTGGAAATATTAAAATACCTTCTGTATATTCCCTGTGTTAGCCCCAAAAAAGAAATAAAAAAAGGGACGTTGGAGATGGTATGAGCATTTTTTGCGCTTATCAAGACATTTGGCTATCATTACGGGTCATTTTGGTCTTCTGCATTATTTTGATCTTTCAAGACGTTAATACATCATTTCATTTCTTTCTTTCTTTCTTTCTCTCCCTCTTTTTCTATGTCTGTCCTTTTCTTTTGCAAAGAAACATGGCTGGTGTTACGAAAAGAAAAGAGTACAACTCATAATGACCTTGTGCCAAGATTCCAACTCTTTATAAAGTTATCTCCTTGTTTAAATCATACCTGTTGATATCCAAGCATCCGCATCTGAGGAGAGAATGAGGCAAGGAATTGAGGTTAGACTCATTGATAACTTTTTTTACTTTTTTTGGCTGTAGAGATGTGTTTTAAATTCCCTTTGTTTCAACCCTATTCTGACCTCTGTAAAACTTGGATAGTTGTTTCCATTTTTGTCATTTTTCTCCGCTTCTAACAATGTGAGAAGCTAATATGGGAGGCGGCAGGCCTTAACGTTTAAGGAGTATACTTGAAGGCTGAAGCTCATGAAGCATTCACATATTGGGTAAACTGGTCCCAACTCAAAGAGACAATTTTCCCACCATAACAAGGTTTTGTGGTTTGGATGGTTATACCAATTTATAAAACACTTTTGCTAAGTGAAATTGTGTGGCACATTACTGGATGTATGACCCCCTATGCAAGAGAGCAAGGATTACGACCACCACGTGCTAGAGAGATGACTCTCCTCCCAACCAAATGCCTCTATATATAGCTCTCTCTAGGGGACTGCCTTCTTGGGAAGGTGGATACTAAGCATCCATGTGTCGGCCATGTAACTGCATGTGCGCCAAGTGTCCCAATTAACTCGAGTTAACTCAAGTGGATGCTTCTAGAAGGTGCTAGATCTCTTTGGGCAAAATACTCTCCCCATGTGCCGCATGGGGATTGAACCCAAGACCTCCTCCTTCACATCCTTGAGACTTAACCACTAAGCTAAGTGGATCACTTGTTCACAAGAGCACAAGACCTCCTAGTGAGTCTAAACTCGAGATCTTTGGTTATACACACGGATGACCAAACGATTGTCTGAACCGGCCAGACCCTTGGATCATAGACTTACTTTATTACATTCTTCTCCCCTTGGAAAATATTTTCGTCCTCGAAAATAGAGCTATATAGGTACTGTAGGCAACCCCCGAGCCTCATGTTCTAAAACTGGAAGAACATGGTCATGTTTTAAAACTGGAAGAAGATGTCTCGTCTCTATGGTGGCATCCCTGCCCAAATGATTCAAAACACTGTCTCGCTTTGCACTTTGATAAACTGGTCAAAGTACAAAGTAGTGAATGAATAATAAGGGTGGATCTAAAAACATCCCTAACCAATTCATAGTTTCTTGATATGCGATCCAGACACAAACATGTGAATAGGGTGGATTCAAATTACTAATCCATTTCTGGGCATGGTTGGTGCATGGACTTAGTAACGAAGGTGGGATTCTTATCCCTCTTAAAACTTTAAGAACTCTTGATTCACTTGAATTTGGTTTGGAAAACTTGAAGTTTGGTTGTCCCAAACATTTAACTTGGATGTTTGTACAATGGTTAACTCCTATCCAACAGTTACTTGATTTTTTCACCCGACTAGAGCACTACTTTGTCCTAATGAGTTTAAAAATCCTATGTAAAGTGTAGGAGAAAGTTTACCATTTTCTTCGAGTCAACCATACTATAACTTGACCAATTCAAATTAAAAATGAAAATTATTCAACTTAGGATACTTTTCTCAAAGACTTGAGCTAAAAGTTATCGGGAATTGTCAATTTGCTGAGCAATTCCTAACTTCTCGATTCCTTGAAGCAAACCCAAATGAATAAGTCAATCTTGAACTTGTCATCTTTCGATGTTTGAAAATATTCTTGTATAGAACATCTATCTATGATGTTTAATTTAGTTACTTGGTTCTATCCGATTAACCCTTGACTTTTATGAAAAGAATCAGATACCATATCTGAGTCAAATCCAAAAGATTCAGAAGGCGGAAAGAAAGAACTAAAACTCTGTTCAACCAATTCAAACTTCGAAGATACATAAACTTGCTATGAGTCAAAGTCTAGATTACTTAGGACTTCTCAAAGATCTGTTTCAACAAGATATCGAAGCATTTTTTCTATCTTTAAGAGAAATAAGCTGAATTTTGAAAAAGATTCAAAGCAAATTAATAACATCATCTAACCACAAGATACTAGTGTGGTAACCAACATCAGTGCGTCGACCCATTGAGGTCCTGTTGATGAGTTTTGTATTCAAATAATGCTTCACTTGAGACTAAGTTTATGCCTATATTCAATCTTTATGACTCCTTACTGGGAATGCAATTCTTGTGCATTTCTTTGAGTGAAAAGAGTGAATTTACCAAGTTACACTAGGAACTTGGTATTTCACTTAGTCAATCTATTCTTAGTTGAAAGAATCAGTTCAAAGTCAAAGTCTCACTCTTCCAAAAATTTATCAAATATTTTTGACCGACAACACTTAAGCTTGAAGTCTTCTAAGAAGATCTTTACTTACTTCATATTTCAATTTCCTTGATCTTGAAGTATCTTGAGATACTAATTTCATCCTTCTTGAATTAAAATCCTTCTTTGAAGTCTTAATTCCCTTCAGGATCAAACCTAACTTCAAGATCCAAATTAGGCCTAAAAGATAATCATCCCACGGGCCAATGTCCCATACCATCTTTCCTTCATCAATCTGAGTATAAAATCTGGTGTCCCATACCACTCTATTTTATATTCACATTAATGTGTGGGTGATACTTATCCTAAAGTCTAAACATCTCTTGATAGAGAATCTTCTCACTTCAATTCTTGACAAGAATTTTGAAGTTTTAGGCATTACCTCTAACTATATTTTCTAGGTTTTGATCCCTTCACATCAAGGTGGTAAGGTTCGCAAGGTTCGTAAGGTTCGGTACGCATTCGGTTCGAGGGAAGAACCTTACCCTCGAGGTAAGGTTCGTCCATGTATTAAATATATATATATATATATATATATATATATATATATATATATATATATATATATATATATATATATATATATATATATATATATATATATATATATATATATCAAAATAATACAAACACAACTAGATATCTAAACTCTAGTTTTTACACCATACACCATAACCATCAACAATTTAACATCACTATCTTATAAACTTTATGAATAGTATCACCATCCACTTCAAACATCACTTTCAAAAATTAAAGCTATAACAAGTTACAATAATCACAAGCTCAGGAGTCAGGGTTTAGGAAACAAAGCAATGAGCATAGCATCCACATAACATGCATTAACTATGAACCAAAATGTATATGAATAATACATGAAGCATGAAATGTCTCAAATCAACCATGAGTTCTGATACAAAAACATAATGATGAAAGGACATCTATGAATAATGATGCCTAAGTCCACTGTCCAATGTCAAACTCCACATATTGACTAATCTATATAGTATAGACTCTAGTCTCTATATAATGGGATAAATCATCAATCATCATGCTCCTCATCATCCATCCCCTCCGAAGAAGAGAATGATGATGACTCTGATGGAATGTCTCCAATGACAATGACATTCCCATCCTCATCGTACTCTGGCTCAGCAATCGGAGTGAAATCAATGCTATGTGGTGCTATGCAGATATCATGTGCCTCAGGAAGTGGATCTCCTCGTCGTCATGGGCGCATTTTGCGCCTCCTGCTGCACACCGGTGCTAGAGCAACACTCGTAGATGCAATGTCCACATGAGGCTCAATACCCAATCGACGAGCACGTGCACGTGTCACTCTGTGATCGATACTCTCTAGCTCTAGGCATAGCATGCGATAGATATCCTCCTGCTCGTCTCGAACAACTGTCATCTCGTCCTCTGTCTCCATAGAACTCTCAAAGATGGTAGGAGGTACCTAAACATTACATAAATGATAAAAACGCAATTTGAATTACAATATTAAACTTAAAAGAATGAAGGACAAACTTAAGTATATAAAAGAATACCTGTTTTGGTCTATCAGTTTTTGTTTTGAGATCATGCACCAATCTCAAGTTGGCCTTGCAAAAGATCAACCTCTCTAATTGTTGTACACTCAACGTATTCCTCAACTTTGTATGAATGAGAGAATAGGCATCCAATTGCGTTCACATGCACTAGAGGAAGCATCCTACATAGATTATAATCCATAAGCATTTTCTTTTAAAAGTATTGAAACTATTATGATAATATGAATCAATGTTCAATAGCATGTGGAGCCATTGAAGGGTGACCATAGCCATAATGTAGCCACCACTCCAATGGCTCAACAATCACCTCTTTGCGCATAGATGTACTACGCGCATATGCGATGCCCACATTCCCTATATAACCTGTGAAATCTCTATCAAAGAGAAGCCGATCATCTGGGGACACGATGCGTTGCATGTATTCATCCTTCATGTCGTAGTTGGCGTTCTTCCCATAAAGCCGGACTCTTGAAATATGGATACAAGAGTGCCGAAAATCCATGTATGGGTCTAGATAGGAAAGACCAACGATAGTCCACCAGTCGTAAAATATCAGATTTCCTACAAAGTAAAATAAATGTCATTATGTCATATCTGAATTTTTATATAAATATATTAAATAAAAGAAACATACATAAATTTCATAATTCAAACACATACCTCTCCTGTGAAAGTTCCCTTCCTCGCATGATAGCCTTCCTCATTTGCATATAGAAATGGTAGACAAGTCCGAGTGTAGAACCCTCTTTGTCCACTATACAAAGCAAGATATATATGGGCTTCAAGACAAGCACAAGAGATTCTATTTCCTTCCAAAAGCTCTCGTCTAATACTTTCCTTTGCACATAACGTGCAAGCTATGTCTGAGAGTGTGGTACGTTTGTCCATCTTCGATCTATGACTGTCACACACAATGCATCTATGACTTGTTGAAGTCTATATAACACCACATATATGTAACCAAATCTAGTGTCTGCAGGGTGAATCATCTCTATGGTGCTATGAGAACGGAATACGGATAATGCCAAATGATTTTTATGTATAAAACTCATAATTTGTTTGGCATCATTCACAATGGGCTCTATCCATGTTAGTTTGCCAATGTCCTCTAATAGGAGATCTACACAGTGTGCAGCACAGGGTGTCCAAACTATTTTGGGGAACTCACGTTCAATCATTTCCCCCATTCTCTTACAGTTGGATGCATTATCTGTGATAACTTATACCACATTTTCAGCTCCAACCTCAAGAATGGCAGACTTGATATGTTGAAAGATAAAGTCACCAGTAATGCGAACCCCCCCTCTACTAGCATCCACGGCACGGAGGAAATAGGTACCTAGGCAAGATGATACCAGGATGTTTATAATATGGCGTAGACGCGTGTCACTCCATCCATCAGATATGATGGAACATCCATACATCACCCAACTTGTTTTAATAGGCTCTAGTTGTACCTTAATGCGCTCCTTTTCCTCATCTAACATTGTAGTACGTAGTCGCTTGTAGTCAATTCCATACCAATCATCGCATGGACCGACCTGAGCAATAGCTTTCACCATGTGTCTCCATGCCTCAGTACGTACCACATTGAATGCAAGATTGCATTCAAACTAAACGGTTCGTGAACAGATCTGTGTGAACCAGTCAGACCCTTGGATCATAGACTTACTTTATTACACCATAGGATGTTTACTCCTATGGCTTCCTACATGGATCGGCATCTTTGTGCTTGTTGTTGTTGTTTATACAGTGCTCTTGATTTTTTGCTGCTTTGTTGTTTCTTCTCATGAGCTGTGTGCTCATCTCCAGTGGTGCGGATTGGAATGTATATGTAGGTTTACGTTTTAAATTCACCCAGAAATATAGCTTTGCATTGACATCATTGAAAAGGGCTATGCTATGCATTTGTTCATATTTGCAAACACGCGCGCGTGCATGCGCGCACACACACACACACACACACACACACACACACACACACACACACACACCCCCCCACCCACCCACCCACCCACCCACCCACCCCCCCACACACACACACACACACACACACACACACACACACACACACACACACACACACACACACACACACACACACACACACACACACACACACACACACATACACGTGTGCGCACGCGCCGCGCGCGCGCACACACACACACAGAGTGAGAAATTACATTTGGATATAGCTATATTTTAATAGACATACAAATAGTACTGCAGATTTGACTAAATTTGTTTGCTCGGCTGAGGTTTTTAATCCATAACATTCCCATAAATATGCCCTGACCATCCTGAAAAATTTCAACGTAAATATTGCATGTCTTCCAAGTAAACCTTTGAGATTGTAAGCATGCATTCTTACGGGTGTTCAATGTGGGAATCTGAAAACTCATCATCAAGGGTGATTATTTTTCTGTGCTGTTCTGATGATGGGGATTCTGAAAACTCATCATCAAGGGAGATTATCTTTCTGTGCTGTTCTGAATGATGCTTATATTCAGAAGAATATGTATTCAGACAAGGAAATAAGAGAATGCTTTCCCAGAAGACTATTTCAATGTTACATTTATGGATCAGATATCATTAATTATGGGGCTTTTTCAATAAATTACAAGAAGATGATTTCTTTGTGTGTCAATGGTTGAAAGATGTCCACATTTCACATTGCATTGTTTATCATTTAATGAGGATCTAAACCAGTGAAGCTATCTGTGAAAAGATATGTATGGAAGTCTCATAGCCAGGATGCTCAAATGATAAGTTATCCTGTGTTTTATGAATGGTGCAAAGATCTTTGCATGTAGTCCTCATTCATGGAGGATGATAGACCCAAAAGTTCTTGCCTGCCATAAAACCTGTTTGTGCTTGTTTAACCGGAGTTGGCATTCCGTATAACCATAGTCACACGGGGACGCGTCCCCGGGTCCTAGGGACGCCGGGACGCCGTCCCCTCAAGCCAAAACCTCGGGACGCAAAACGGGGACGGTTGCCGTCCCCTTGCACTTGTCTGAAACAGCAAAACGTCCCTGGGACGCGTCCCGGGGACGGTTTCTTGTGATGAACATAGTTGGGGACGGAATTTCGGGACGGTTCTGTTGCTGAGACGATTTTTTTGCCAATTTTGTTTGGTTTTTTCTTGCTGTCTCTCTTAGAGTTTTAAGAGCCAACTTTAGAGGACCATAAAGCCTTCTCACAGGCCATAAGCAACCATAAATAAAGGTCATTTCTCCCTAAAAATACACAAGCTTACCTTCTCTTTTTCTCCATGGATCTCATGTGTATGGAGGTTTGAGCTAGCTTCAGCCCTACATATACAAAAACCCTCTCCACCCTCTTTGCCCTCTCTTCACCCTTTTCCTTATTTCTCCATAGTCATTACATTTAAATTGTAGTCTCTATATTTTCTGGTTTTACTTTCTAGAATCTACACTAGTGTTTTTTGTTGATCAGAATCCAGATGTATGATGAAACATCTTTTTGTTCTGAATGCTCATGATAATACAATATGCCCATATCATATAAGTCAGATGATCATTGACTCTTTGAGTTTTAGCTCCTTTTTATGTATGTGAAATTTTTATATGATGATGATGATGATGTAGAATCTTTCAATTTTATTTTCTTTGAAATTATGAAATCAGAAATATATATGACGACTTTGAATCTTCAAACATCAATGTGAAGACTTTTTTCTATAGTTTTGTTCGTATTGGTCATTTCATATGTTAACACATTGATTATGCATTACTTTCAGTTCATATTTTAAAAAAAATCAAGACTTTTTCAATGCCGTCCCGGGGACGCGTCCCCGGGACACCTTAGGCTCCGTCCCCGTCCCGGGGACACCACCGTTCCCGGGACCCGTCCCCGTCCCCTGGTGACTTTGCGTATAACATTGCAGAATGGCTTGCAATGTGACCTCACCCTATGTATATCGCTCACTAGCTTTCTTGGCTAATTCACATGTGTGAATCGTTCATGCTTTGCTGATTTAGGTCAGCTTTGTTAAAGACAGGGAAACATCTGAGTGTCTGTGGATAGATTGTGTGGTGCTTGTTTGCCATTGACACTGGATATTTGGTTCTGGCTCCAGTTTATGGAGTCACTGCATGTAACTCAATGATGGCTTTATCATTTCAGTGAAAGACGAAAGGGTCCTGGTGGGGTACCCCTGGGACCTGTCTAATATATTGAACTTGTTCAATAGCACAAGAAAGCTTAACTGGCACATCACGTAGGGTGTAGTTGTCTGAATGTTTCCTGATTTACTTGTAATTATAAAAGTAATCTGCTGTTATAAACTCACAATGATGTTGAAAGCTGGCAGAGTCCAGACTCTTTCTTAATTTGTTGCCCATTTACGTCTCTCAGCCTTTAAAAATTTGTGGCTCTCAGTGTTGGGACTATTTCCAACTTTTCATTTTGTTGATCACTTAGTCAGCATTCCTTTCCTACCGTTTATGAGCACCATGTCTGAAATAATGCTTACAGGTGGGTATGGACAAGCATATGCTTTGATGTTCCTCAAAATTGAACTGGGGCTGTCTACCTTTAGTGTGAAATGTGCTTGGACATATGTGATTCAAGAAAGAATTTTGGTAGTCACTAATGAAGCTTATGAATCTAAGGTTATTTTTGGTAAAGAGCTGGTATATTTTGATTGTCTTACTGTTTGAATGAACATAGCTTTACTCTTTCTGGTGCTTAATGTAGTTCATGAATCAAAAATGTATTTCTCGAGTCTTTTCTGATTTTATAATTAGCCTTTGCTGTTGTTAGGGATTAAGTTCCTCTGATATACCTAATTGTTCATATATGTATTATGGACAATAACTTGCAAAGAAGAGAGATAAAAAAGAAAAAGAAGAAAGTGTTTAGATCTTTTGGCCGTTGGGCTTTGATGTGTTAGAACTTAGAGTAGAAGTCTTTTTGCATGCCTTTCTGTTTTTGCCAGCAGTATTTTGAAGTGTTGTGGATTAACATCTCTGCTCTCAATTTTAATTCAGAACTCAGCTTAAATTTTTAGTTTATGTCTGTTACTTTTACCTTTTCTTAAATTCAAATTTGTTGCCTTGTCTTGTTTTGTATTTAGGATTTTTGTAATCAAGAAATGAAGTTCTCCTTATTTGGTTCATTGTATGTTATATGGGAGCTAGAGGATGAGGGAGCCATTTGGTTGCTCTACTTGGTTAGACTTGACAGTCAGGTGTGCTCTGTGCAGTGTTTATCATCTTAGATCCAGTCATCTCCATCTTCTTGAATCATTTGTGAGAGCTTGCAAACAAGAGGGAAAGAGGGAGGATCCTTGCCCTTTCAACATTGATATCAGATCCAACTTTTTCAATGCCATCTGTGAAGGGAATAGAGACAGCACGGAAGAGACCCCCCCCCCCCCCCCCCCCCCCAACCAAAACACACACACACACACACACACACACACACACACACACACACACTCACACACACACAAGGAGGAGCTCTGTCTAAGAGCTCCACCTCTGTGTAAGATCGCCAAGGAGGAGCTCGATGAGCTTATATGAACCCTTCAAAGCCCCTGTCACACACACCTTGGTTAGACTTGAGAGAGGCATTTAAGCAAGATAGTTCATGGTAGTTAGGCATGCTCTATGCAGTGTTTATCATCTTAGATCCGATCATCTCCATCTTCTTAAACCATTTGTGAGAGCTTCAGAACAAGATGCAAAAAGGAGGATCCTTGCCCTTTCAACATTGATATTAGAGCCAACATATTCAACACCATCCATGAAGGGAATAGAGAGACATGGAAGTGGCCACACACACACAAATAATGTGAACAACCTTGTTGGAAGCATGCGATGCTCCTTGGGGGCTCCCCTCTCTCTTTCTAAGGTCGCCAAGGAGGAGCTCCATGAGTTTATTTGAAGCCTTCAAAGCCCCCTTCACATACACATCTGGAATTATGAGAAGCGCCATCAAAATTTCTGCATGAGATCGAAAGGCTCATCATCTCAAAGCTACACACATATTTCTAGGTATCACAAAATTTTGATTCTTTGCACAATCCCAATTTTGGGAGAATATTAAAAGCAACTTGAGTGTAATTGGGGTGCAGTCAAAGCATTTCTTGAAAGTCGATTCTGTGGGCTGCCAAAAAATGGTGTCAGATCAAGTGCATTGTGCCATGTGAGGAGAGTTTTGCCACATCCAAAGCCTCCCACCACTTTCATCATTCTCTTTGTTCGACCCTCCTACATCATCATGGTATACTTCAGGTGATCTTTTCTCTCAGTTTGGTGATCTGTTTGTGACATGCCAAGCATGAAACAAAGGGCTCAAAAGAAGCTTTTCAACCATACAAAAACTTTTAAGTTTGCATCAAGGTTTGGGCTTCTGTGCGACTCTCCAAATTTTGGAAATGTGGTGACCTTTAAGAGTACCTTTTGAGAAACCTAGTGATTGAATTCACCTAGTGATTGAATTCAAGTGTGTTAATTTCCTAAAGATTGATTGGAGTCAATAATAGGTTCTAGAGAACGTTTCTAGCTCTTTACGATTTCGGGCTGTTTGCCAAGTTTTTGTGCTTTCGAGGGTATGCCGATACCAATTGAACATTTCCAAATTCACTTTTAGGGTTATGATACTTGAATCAACATTCCCCAAATGTTTAACCTACGGTAAATGTAGAATAAGAGGTGAATATGCAAGAATTAGATCAAGATAGAGATCTTTACAACAAATTTTTTATCACCCATAAGCAACGCAACGGGCTTATGGAGAGGGCACAAAAAGTAGAATCCTTCCTAGATAGTATGATGTCATCATTTGAGCAATTAAAAGCTTAAATAATTGCCTTGAGACCCAATTTTCCTCTCTTGTAACCATGAGAGAGTGTAGACAGGACCCCTCACCTTAAGCAATACCAAATATAGCTAGAAAAGAGTTAAGAGCTTGGAAAGTATGTATGAAGAGCTAGAAAAGTGTGCATGAATATGAGATCCTTGAGGATACCTCCCGAGGAGAAGATGGTCGTGGAGGGGAAGATGTTTGCCCCTTGTATGTTTGCATAAAAGAATGGAGCTCTCCCCTCAAATTAGTTGTTAATCACATGCTTGGGTGGTCACCTCTTTGATGTCACACAATACATTGTAATAGGTCATCTGCCTAAGCTTTAGCATGAGGGGGATGTGTGGTTCCTTTGGACAAGTGGTAGAGCGAGACAGGGTAGTTGGTTGCCCCTTGAACCCATTGGCTAGATAGTCTCCCTTTGGACTTGGTACCCACTCGCCCTTGGCACCCACTCGCCCTTGGCACCTATTCGCCCTTGGCACCTACTCGCCCTTGGCACTGGTGGAAGTGAAGTGGGCCCTAATAATAATATACACAGGTTTACAAGATCTTCCAATAGGTGAACCTTAGCATACACATCTTAAGAGTCAAGACTCAAAATTAGACGAATGAAAAATGGAGAGAGGACACAATTTTTCAAAGTGTAATGGTAAGCTGAATGCTTATCTACGCTATCTATTATGAATGTCAAATTACAATGTGTGTAAATGATACAAAACTGAATGTATGCTTACGAAAACTGAATCTAGGCAGAATTTAGGGCTCTAGATGCAAGAAATTGTGCTTAAAGTGCTTAACAGATATGAAGAGTGTGTGTATGTGCAATTGAAGTGAATAGAACCAGTTTAGAACTGTTTGTACAGCAAACCCTAATTCTAAAATTAGGATTTCAGAAGCCCTAAATAAAAAGTTGACATAAATGGCAAAAAACTCCTTGTGTTGGAAAAGAAGGCGCAAAACCTTCCACCAGTAGCAACAAAAGAAGAACTGAAAATAGAGCTTGCTACTTACATATCTGAGCTAAAGCTGATGGTTGGCTACCAAAATCTCCTCCAAATCTGCACCAAAAGTTGGACACACCTTTCGCAAGTGTAGAGCACTTGAACAAGCCTTGATTGATACTTCAAAGTGTTGGGGATAAAGGCCCCAAGGAGTCTTCTTTTGTATATTTTGACTCTTCCATTTGAAAGCTCTCTTCGAAAGCTTTCCATACATATTTTTGTTATATTTTTTGGACCTCAAATTGGGGAGTTATAAGCATTTATATTATTTTTATGACTTTTGGTCATTGACCATGTGTGAACATGCCCAAATGACCTAAAAGTTATCAATCAATAAGACTTGGTCCCAAATCTCTCATAACTTGATTACGACTTCTTCAAGTTCAACTTCTCCATCTTCTTCTCCACATTTCTGCGTAGGTTTCTCTCTCTGTTTTCTCTCTCTCCTCACGCAGAAGCCCACTCCCTTTGCGTTTGGAGGAACTGAGCACGCCACGACCCATGACATAACTCTCCGCGGCCTCTTTCAACTGGTATCAGAGCTTTGAGCTGTTCCATCGTGACAAAGTTGCTCCAAGTGCTTTTGTGCTTGAGCCTATGTTAAGGTGAAGGCTTTTTCTTGCATTTGGGAGAATTTCATCGTGAAAAACCTTCTTTTTTCGCGTAAAAGTGCTATTTTTGGAGGATTTCTTCAACCCAGAACAAAACTGAAGCAAATTTTGGGTTTTTTAGAGAGTTTTGTCGCGAACAATCTCTTCTATTGTTCTTCTTGTATCCCCACATGTCATTTTCAGCATCCACATTGCTGATTTTTTCATCCACATGCCCTTTGTTGCATAAATTCTCTCTCATTTCAAGTGGGAGAACATGTACAAAGATTGAGGAAGTGCATACTTGTTGGAAACTTATTATAGGAGGTCGTTTCTCTGGTTTTGCAAGTCATATTGTCCCCAAAATTGGGGCTTTTGTGAAAACAAGCACACATTGCTCGGTTTTGCATCTATGTATGCCTTTTGTGGTTGAAAAACAGCAAATTTGTTGTTTTCTAATGCAATTAAAGCTTGTTGGATTTTTTTGAATTTTTTTGCAGAAAATTTCAGAAATTGATTTTTGCAAGTTTTGAACAGTTTTTGGGCTTAATTTTTCAGCTTTAGTCTCGTCAGGTGATTGTGCACATAACAAGTGAATTTCACCTTTTTTCGTGAAATTTTGAAGCTCTCAATGTGCAAACATGGCCTCTACCTCCTCTGATGTCAAAAGCTTGTTTGGGATCAAGAGATTTGAAGGTAGTGGTTTTGATTTGTTGAAAGAGAGAATGTTGGACATTCTCTTTCTTAAAGATTTTGAAGGGGCTCTTGAGGAAGTCAAGCCTGAAGATATGATAGATGCAGCATGGATGAACCTAAACAAGAAGGCCAACACTTACATCAAGATGGTTGTAATCTTAGTGGATTTGAAAGGCCTTACAATTGCTTTTGAGGTATGGAGAAATCTTACATCAAGATGGTTGTAATCTTAGTGTATCTGATGAAATCTTAGTGGATTTGAAAGGCCTTACAACTGCTTTTGAGGTATGGAGAAGCTAGTGTATATTTATCTTGATGAGTTAAAAAGTGCAACCGAGTACTTATCTTCTTTTACAGATACTCTTTCACAATTGCACTCTAGATTATTTGCATTTGTTGACAAGCTTAAGGAGATCTTCTTGTTGATGACCTCACCATGATTCATGGGAAAAGTTGGTTGTTTCACTTTCAAATAGCCCCAATCTTACCTTTGATGGTGTAAGGGGTTCTATTTTGAATGAGGAAATCAACAGGAAAGCTAGTGGAGAGGGAAGTGGTTCAACCAATGTGGCTAGAGGAAGAACAAAAAGAAAAGTGGAAATGTACAGAAGGACTAGAGCAAAAGCAAAGGCAAGGCTGAAGTGACATTGTTACCAATGTGGTAGGAAAGGTCACAAGAAGCTTGATTGGAGATACTACAAAGTTGAACTAGAAAGAAAGAAGAACATAGTTGACAGGAAGAAAAAGGACACCAAGAATGAAGCACATGACAACTCAAAGGACAAGGACAAAGAGAAGGCCAACGTGGTATCGTCATTGAGGAGCTATCAGATGCAGAAGATATACTTTGTGCTACTATGGCAACGGATCATGCGGAAGTTATTGATGCTTCTATCAATATTCATGCACAACATATGCAAATCACAAAGAGGGATCTAATTGATGCCTTGCTTACTGTGAATGATGCTTTGCACAAACATGGATTATGGATTCAGGTGCATCGTTCCATGTTACTCCTATTAAGGAGTGTTTTACTACCTTTCATGCAAGCCACCATGGACATGTATATCTTGGAAATAGCCATGCTTGTTCTATTGAAGGTATTGGCACAATTTATCTCACCGTGGATGGTACTAATGAGCTTATTGTTTGTTGGGCAAATGGATATGCATGGATATAGTATCCTCTTTGAGAAGGGGTCATGGAAGCTTATCAAAGGCTTTAGGTTGATTGAAAGGTACAAAGAAAGGGACTCTTTATTGCTTGCATGGTAAAGCCTTGCTTGGCTTAAATCCATTCACATATGGAATTATGGCATAAAAGGCTTGGCCACATGAGCCAAAAGGGCCTTGATAAACTATGTAATTTGGACAAGTTTGATGTTAAAAACTTGATTTTTTGTAATGAATGCCAATATGGTAAGCAAGTAAAGAATTCCTACTACTCTGGTGTCTCTCGTAAGTCTAGTGTGCTTGATCTTGTTCATTCTGAAGTTTGTAGCATGCCCACAAAATCTATGGGAGGTGCTTTTTACTTTGTTTCTTTTGTTGATGGCTACTCTAGGAAGCTTTGGGTATATTTGTTAAAATCTAAAGATGAAGCCCTTGCTGCATTTAAGGAATTTCATGCATTTGTGACCACCCAAACTAGTAGAAAGCTGAAATGCTTACGTACAGATAATGGGGGCGAGTTTACAAGTGCTAAATTCAATAGATTTTGTAAAAATCTTGGTATCAAGAGGGAGCTAACAGTCCCATACAGCCCCTCTTCCAATGGTGTGGTTGAAAGGTATAATAGGACTTTATGTGAAAGGGTGAGATGCATGCTGTCCACAGCTAATCCCCCTCATGAATTTTGGGGAGAGACTTTGAAAACTACAGCTCATGTTTGCAATCGATCCCCTCATATGTCCTTAAAAGGTGGCATTCCAGAAGAGGTTTGGTATGGTAAACCAACTTCATATGACCACCTATGCATCTTTGGATGTGATGCTTTTTTGCATGTAAGGCTTGAGTTGAGAAGCAAGTTAGATGCAAAGTCCATGAAAGGAATCTTCATGGGTTATGGAGATGAAGGTGAAATGGGCTACATGATTTGGGTACCTCAACTCAAGAATGTAATACGCAACTTTGATGTTGTATTTAATGAGTTAAGGCTGCTCAAAAACAATTGTGCCTATAAAGATGACCATAAAAGAGTCAAATTTCAACATGTACAGCCACCAGTTAAATCTGATATGAACCCTTGGGAAGCACCACATATGGTTGGAAATGACAATGAGCCCGTGGTTATTGAGGCAGATGATGCTAGACAGCAAAATGATGCTCTTGATGGGCGTATGCAGCCACCTATTCATGCTGAAAACAGGGCTGGAAATGATGTACAGCAGCCCATTAACAATGAAGAAGTTGATGTACCTCTTGATGTGGATCTATTGCCGGATAATGTGGATCATTGGGTAAGAAGATCTACACGTGCTAGGAGGTAAGTGAATAGATATGAGCCCTCTATACATTACATAATGTTATCAAATGAGGGTGAGCCTCTCACTTATAAAGAGGCAAAGCTATGTGACTCGTGAGCACAAGAAGAATTGGGAGTTAGCCATGTAGGAAGAGATAAAGGCCTTGCATGCAATGATACTTGGGATTTGGTTGAGTTTCAAAGGTAGGAAGGCCATCCCGAACAAGTGGGTGTACAAAATCAAAACTGTTGATGGCAAACCCAAGTATAAGGCAAGGTTGGTTGCTAAGGGATATGCCCAAAGAGAGGGCGTTGATTTCGAAGAGGTGTTCTCTCCAGTGGTTAAAATGACCACATTACGTGTGTTGTTTGCTCTCACAGCTGCCTTTTTGCATGGTGATTTAGACGAAGAGCTGTACATGAAACAGCCAGAAGGATATGCCATTCCTGGAAAAGAGCATCTGATATGCAAACTGAAAAGGAGCTTATATGGGCCAGGCCCCAGACAATGGTATAAGAAATTTGATACATTTATGCTCAAACATGGGTTCAAAAGAAGCCATGCAGACCACTGTTTGTGCACTAAAAAGGATGAAGATGGAAGCCCAATCATTCTTGTGCTGTATGTAGATGATATGCTGCAGGCTGGGAAGAAAAAGAGCACTCTGAATGCTCTAAAACAGCCGCTGAACTCTACATTCTCAATGAAAGACCTTGGGAAAGCTGAGCATATTCTTGGTATGAGATTAAAAAGGGATAGGCAGCAGCATACTTTGCATTTATCCCAAGAAAAGTACATCAAAAAAGTGCTGGACAGATTTAATGTGGCTGATGCTAAGCCTCTTGGAGTGCCATTGCAGCCATATGTTAAGCTTTCGAAGGATGACTATCCCAAGATGATGATGCAGCCAATTACATGAAGAGTGTTCCATATGCATGAGCTTGTGGTTCACTTATGTATGCTATGGTTGCCACTCGGCCAAACATTGCTCATGCAATGGGAATTGTTGACAGGTTCATGGCTAATCATGGTAATGCTCATTGGGAGGCAGTCAAATCTATCTTGAGATATTTGAAAGGGATCAAAGGTAAATTCCTATGTTATGGAAAGGGTCCATTGGAGTTAAAAGGATTTTGAGATTCAGACATGGAAGGTGATGTGGACACACGCAAGTCCACAAGTGGCTATGTATACACCCTTGCAGGTGGAGCTATTTCATGGTGCTCTAGACTTCAGAGGATAGTTGCACTATCTACTATAGAGGCTGAATATATTTCAGCGAAAAGGCTTCCAAAGAAGCCATTTGGTTAGCCCTTTTGTGCAGTGTAGTTTGGGATGCCTGAAAAGGCACCTGTTGCCAGAGTGCCATATGTTTGGCAAAGAATGCCATGTTTCATGCTCGCACAAAGCATATTGATGTGAGATACCACTTCATCAGAGAGGTGTTAGAGGATGGCCCGATCACTTTGATCAAGGTCAATACTTCACAAAATCCTATAGATGCTCTCACGAAGTGTCTACCCAAAGCACAACATCAGCTATATGTACAGATAGCTATGTGTACAAATAGTGGGAGTTACTTAGCTTAAAGGAGCCTCCTTGGTCCTTTAAGTGGGAGGTTGTTGGGGATAAAGGCCCCATTGACTCTCCTTTTGTATATTTCCCTTTCATGTGAAAGCTCTCTTCGAGAGGTTTCCAAACATATTTTTGTTATATTTCTGGACCCCAAATTGGGGAGTTATAGGCATTTACATTATTTTTATGACTTTTGATCATTGGCCATGTGTGAACATGCCCAAATGACCTAAAAGTCACTTATCAATAAGGCTTGGTCCCAAATCTCTCATAACTTGATTGGAACTTTTTCAACTTCAGCCTCTCCATCTTCTTCTCCAAATTTTTGCATAGGTTTCTCTCTCTACTTTCTCGCTCCTAACAGAGCAACCCACTCCCTTGCTTTTGGAGCAACCGAGCACACCACGACGTAGCTCTTTTCATGGCAGCTTGAAACTTCCATGTGATAGCTTTTCTAAAAAACTACGATAATTACTCCAAAAGCATGCGATAGCCTTAGGCTTCAAGCTTCCATGAGATAGCTTTTCTAAAAAAGTACGACAATTACTCCAAAAGCATGCAATAAAACAAAAAAGCTAGGCGAAAAAACTTGCATATGAGATCAGCTTTTTGGATTAATGAACTTGCTTTTGGGGAGGAAAACTGCAATGATCTTACAAATGGGCCATTAGGTAAGTATGGGAATTATTTTTCTTAAAAGCTTGTGAGGTGAGGGTCATGAATATGCAAAAAAAAAACCTTTCGAGTTGAATCAGGGTTAGGGTTTTCTTGCATTTCTAGACCTCTGATGACGAAATGTTATATATCAAATGAAATGTTATATTTCTGTACTTTTGATGACGAAATGTTATATATCAAATGAAAGCTCTTCTCAAGTGCTATCTGATGAGCTAATAAAAATTTTTGACCTTTTGTGATCAAAATTTGGTTAAGTACCTAAAATTAAGGTTGCTAGAAATGAGGGTTTTGTGCTATTTTGACATTGTTTCCAATAGGCAGTATTTGCCCTTGGCACGTACTCGCCCTTGGCATGTATTTGCCCTTGTCACTTACTCACCTTGGCACGTACTTCGTACGTACTTGGCACTTGTCATTGGCACCTACTTGTCCATGATCACCTCAAGGGCAAGTGCTCGTGTTCACCTCTCCAAAGGGCATGTGATCGCTCATGTTCAAATCACTTGTACCAGGGCAAGATGGTTAACCTTTGCATATACACCTACACAAGGTGGTCGTCCTTGGTATATGATGGCCCATGACAAGTATAGCGGGAATGGTTAGGGAAGGATCACTTGGCATATAGATGTAGAGATGCTCATGTGCATACGAGTCTTGAAGGATAAAAGGCAAATGTCAAGGGAAGTTACCATTTGGCATGTGGTGTCCAAGTGATCCACTTACTACTTAGGCAACCACTTGGTAGTGGGCAGTTAACTGTCCACTATTGGGTAGCTGCCTAAGGGGCCCTTGCCCTTGCCCTTGCCCTTGCCCTTGCCCTTGCCCTTGCCCTTGCCCTTGCCCTTGCCCTTGCCCTTGCCCTTGCCCTTGCCCTTGCCCTTGCCCTTGCCCTTGCCCTTGCCCTTGCCCTTGCCCTTGCCCTTGCCCTTGCCCTTGCCCTTGACCTTGCCCTTGCCAAAACTTCATGTGGGGTGCATGCCTATGTTAGTGAGCTACTCAGCCTCCACCATGGAATAATCTTATACGTGCCTATCCACCCTGTGGACTCCCAATGCCTATATAAGGAGTCTAATCCCATTTTGCTATCATGTCCATTCAGGAGTCTTAATGCTGTAGGTAATTTTCATGGTCTAATTTTTTTTGTCTTTGTTGTACTCTGGTTGTGTGTGTCTGTCTTTCATCTTGGTAAGAATAGTAGCAGGAGTATCTAACTCGCACCAGACCTTCCAATCCCATTTTTGGAGGGCAAAAAATGCAAATAAGGATAAGGAAACATTAAATTGGGGCTAGAGGATAAGAGGAGGAATTATCATCATTATCATTATGGCCATCATTATTATTATCTTG
>CM035443.1:16278506-16281006 GCA_020310875.1 Ceratopteris richardii | reverse complement strand
ATATATATATATATATAGATAGATATATATATATATATATAGATAGATATATATATAGATAGATAGATAGATAGATAGATAGATAGATAGAGAGAGAGAGAGAGAGAGAGAGAGAGAGAGAGAGAGAGAGAGAGAGAGAGAGAGAGAGAGAGAGAGAGAGAGAGAGAGAGAGAGAGAGAGAGAGAGAGAGAGAGAGAGAGAGAGAGAGAGAGATGTCCCCATCTCTAGAGAATTCCCATATATCCTCATCGAGTATAGAGAAAGGAGACTCCTCTATGTGAAGCATAAGTGGACGTACTTGGAGCAAAGTAGCATACAACAATATAGAGAACTTTGCCCATATCAGCTTGCAATCTGAGTCCTGACCCACATATATTTAGCATGGTCATCTCTCCTAATGATATGTACGAGCGGCTACGACTCCTCTCTGAAAAGAATTGCTTCTCCCCCAGATCCTCGGCTCTCGTGCTCAGACCTTGCCTCTGTTCGATGAGCTGTCTCCCATCTATAGCTTGTCACTCTTGGCATCATCTCTCCTGGTGCCTGGTGTGTCTTTGTATAAAACTCTATGTCTCTATTATTAAAACTATCCTCAAATGTACCCACATCAAGTTTGGATAACTCTGAACTTATGAAGGTATATATCCTCAAATGCACCCACATCAAGTTTAAGAGACTCATTGCAATTCCACACTGCCATTTTAAGTGAGGTCCCATAGGTCGTCAACCGTCATGTAGGACGGCGCTCTATGATGACTACCCTCCCATCTCTATAGAAAGCTATCTTTCCTTTGTCCCTTGCTTCCCTAATCTCCGGCATGCCTCCTTCATGTGAGCAAGTTGTGATAATGTGAGATCATCCCCAAGGAATATGCCGGTCTTTCTTAGAGTGGGTCTTTTTTTCCAAAACTCCTTTGTCTCGAGGGTTGGAAAATGCAAGACGAGGGCTCCCTCCTTCGATGTCTCTCCAACACCGCCACTTCTTTTGCCCTCTCTCCATGCATTTGTGTGTGTAGGTTTGTCTACTCCCATCAGCTCCATAAGCCGTTTCACTTCCTCCTCTACTCTATCTATCTGCATCTTTGAGACCCCTATCTCTCACGTGTAAAGCACTTGAGCATCTCCGTTGTTCCTCCTCAAGTGTCATGTTGATAAGGTTCGGTGTGGAGGCTAATGTTCCTTCCTTTTTCCTTTCTTAGTGATCTCTATGCACTTTTCTGCTTCATCCATCTTCTTTTGTGTCTTAGTAGTGTCTTAGTAATGACCTCTACCCATGTAGATGTCTTTGCCTCATGTTGCTTTTTCTCTTCTTCGATCGCTTGTACTTGCTCCTTGATAACTTTGATCTCCTCGATTATGGAGGGCTGAAATTCTACGTCTTCGAGTGCACCCCTTGTTTTGACTTCGACCAGCTCTTTCTTGAGGTTGGAGACCTCCCTTTGGAGTGCCTCGATTTCAGCCCTCATGACTTCTTTCTCTGCATTCCAGTGATCTTCCTTGTTGGATTGCTCAAGGAGGAAAGCCGCCTTTTCCTCTCTCCATTCCACCATCATTCTTTTGCACTCTCGCATCTCTTTTTCCATTTGTGTGAGGCGCATATTTGTGAGCATAAAGGTCGCCTTCAATGTTGGAGATTTATTCGGAGAGGCCATGAGCTCCTCTATCCCGTTCTCATGTCAAGAGAGGGGGGAGAAGGGGCAGAGGCGGCACATAGGTACGGGCAAAGGGTTGGGGGTGACAGAGGCAGACACGGGCAATGGCGAGAGAGAGAGAGAGAGAGGGAGGGAGAGATCGTGGGCAGCTGGGCAGATGGCGCAATTAGGGTTTCGGGCAGAGTTAGGGTTTCTGGCAGATGGTGGTGCAGTTAGGGTTTTGGGCAGATTTTGGCACAGTTAGGGTGTTGGACAGAGTTAGGGTTTCGGACAGATGCTTCCACAGTTAGGGTTTCGGGCTCAATTAGGGTTTCAGACAGGTGCTGCTGCAGTTAGGGTTTCGGGCAGATTTTGGCAAAGTTAGGGTTTCGGGCACAGTTAGGTTTTCGGACAGATGCTGTCGCAGTTAGGGTTTCGGGCAGAGTTAGGCTTTCGGGCACAGTTAGGGTTTCGGACAGATGCGGGTGCAGTTAGGATTTTGAGAGAGAGAGAGAGAGAGAGAGAGAGAGAGAGAGAGAGAGAGAGAGAGAGAGAGAGAGAGAGAGAGAGAGAGAGAGAGAGAGAGAGAGAGAGAGAGAGAGAGAGAGAGAGAGAGAGAGAGAGCCTCGTCCAAAGGCCAAACTTGGCCTATGAGACAAAACTATGTATAATTGTGGTAATCTTTTTGTAGAAATGAAAAGGAAAAATATTCACTACGCGAAACTGTGTAGGTTGTGGGCTATCCTGATGCGTGAGAGGTGCAATCGTGGTGGTTGGTACCCAAGCATACATGGTCTGCATCGGACTCTCTGTGCCGTTGCGTGCAGGAGTGTGAGCCTTATGCATATCTATGCATTTGGGAGGCCGGT
>CM035443.1:16238506-16273506 GCA_020310875.1 Ceratopteris richardii | reverse complement strand
ATGCCCATTGGCTTCATTTTCTTTCCAGAAGCTATACCATCTTCATCATAAAACCATTTATTTTGTTCGTTTTCATTGAGTTCAAGATAATATGCACATGGGTTTGCTATTTTGTTTGGAATTCGCATGGCTGCACTGATCAATCTCATTCTGTGGAAAGTCATTTGTCAAAGATCATATTTCAACGAATTAAATGGATTTGAAAAGTAGAAATTCAATCTAAGATTTATGAGGGTTATGATCTCAAGTCATTGCTGGTGCTCTTATCATTGAAATGAAAATCTCAAGTATGGAACCTTGATTTTACGATAAAGTTTGATTATGGCCAAAATCTCAAGCATGCGGTTCATTTTTGGGTCTGAATCTTTAGATATGCATGATGGGCTAGCATCTATCAATAGTATCTTCATTTGGTATTCATTTGATGATCACGAGCAGGCTCATAAAGTTAGACATGATCCATTGGAAAAAGTCCATTAATTGTAAACAGGAGTGCTGAGTCCCTGAGTGTTATGTACAAAGGGCCAGCAGGGCTCAAATAGTATAGATGGTAAGAAATAGACATACTAGCCTTAGTATCAGAAGATAAAGAAGTATCTAACTGTGAGAATAGCAGGTCAGTCTAGTTGTTGAGGCAGAGCAGCAGCAGTGCAGTAGACCATCTTTATTTTTTTTGTGTGCAATCGCTAAAGAAATGGCATCTGGCAGCTAAGTATGTGAAGAATCGAAAAATCATGTCAACAGCCTCTGAAAAGTGTACATTTGCAAAAACGACGGTTCACTTTTCAATTGGAATTTTGAAATGAAGGAATGCTCCATTTGGAAGTTCTATCAGATGTTACACTACCCTATAGAGTACCTGTGCTGAAAATTCTTCTTTGCCCTTCATATTCAGTAAGCTCATAATGTTATGCTCACATCAACAACCTTCTTTACAATGGTTTACTGCAGTGCCCAACATATCATGCATGGCAAAAAATATTCCATGTCATAAGATGAAGAGAATGCTAACGAAAACACAAAATTTTACCTACATTAATGCTACTTGTGTTGATGATCATGTGAGGTTTAATTGAGGTTAGTGGTGGTCTATAACCTTCATGGAACGACATGACCTAAAATTCGTTGGTTCTACATGGTGCATGCAACATAGTATAGGCTTTCATTCTTACAATAGGTTTTTGCATGTTTCATGTTTTTAATAAAGTATTTGTTGATAGGGTGTGGCCCCTCTACTTGTCGGATGTAAGGGTGTGTGAGCGTGTCATTTATTTCTTGATCAATCTTTAAGAAAGGAAAATAGTAGCCACGGTGTTTTTGATAATGAGATAATACTATAATTGCATTGATGCAAATTATGGTGTTTTATGGATAATTTGTGTGAATTTGTGGAATGAAATTTATATTTGAACTGTCTAATGATTCCATAGTAACATTTGGTTCTTTTTTGTTTGTCATCTCAATCATTAGAGTTTTCTTAACATATGCTAATGTGTAGAGCAAGGGTCTCCTTGCATGTGTTTGATACCGCATCTGGGTACCAACCACGTTGCTCACCACTTGACAATGCCTCCATGAATGATGAAGAGTCCAACTTTGCTAGATTTGTTGTACTTATCATGGTGGCCACATGCATGAAAACATGGAATATTACGAAACCGATAGATATGGAATTAAATGTATCATGAAGTTCATGAAAATCACACATTTTTCTTTTCTTTGTCATAGATCATGATTTGAGATTTCCCTTTTCCTTGTCCTGTAACCAAGAAGTTTGGAGTTCTTGATCATACAAGAAGGAAGCACTCAATCCATCTTTGATATGATCATAGGTTGATCCATTCCAAGCTTATCAAAGTTCCAATATAGTCTTTGAAGCTCTTGGAGTTATGCCTATAAATGCTTGGTGTATGATTTAGTACTTCCAATTACTTCATTGAGTTTCATGGTTGTAGCATACTTTTTGTTCAAGGTCTCGAGGGTCCTAGTGTGACTTGATCTTTATACGGAATATTTGAGGCTGATTTCATGCAATTCAAATTTAATTTGATAGAATTTTGATTAATAATCAACTTTTGAGACTTTTGATATTCCATTTTCCTCCAATCTTTAAAAAATGGCTAGATATATGAAGTAGTACTTGTACTAAATACTTAAGGCTAAATTTAGTCATTCGATCTAAGGCATTGTATAAAGTTTGATTTTTGGTCCATAAGGTAAGGCCATATGTAAGGATTGCCTTTTGTTTTAGAATAGGCCTTGATCTTTGTAATTTATACAATTTATCGTTTGCTAGAGTTGATCCCACTCTTTACATTTGCTCTATGTTGATTCGGCTTGGATTTGGAGTTGTTGGCTTAAAATATGTGCTAATTAGTGTTAGTGGCCTTAATTCTTTTAATGATTTTGGATTCATGAGTCAATTCCTTTATTCGATTGTTTCTTTGCTCTTGATTTTGGACCTAACATAACACACATTTCTCTCAGTTAAATCTATCCTAAGCCATGGTTTTCATATCATCATTATGAATCCCAACCTTTGCACTCATCTCACTTAAGTGGAGTTGTAAGTTTGTGATTTTATTGGTCAAACTTGTTGGAGTTAGACGTCTGCGGAAGCACGCGAACAGCACAAGGAAGAAGAAGAAGCTTGGAGCACAACACACAAGACTGAATGTATTACTAGAGAATGTACAAAGATAAGTAGCCCATTAGGGCAATAGGCGTATATACAAGCCGGGGGAAAAAAACCTCCTAAAGAGGGAAAAAAGTGCCTCGGCGGTCCTAGAGTGTTCACACACATCACTACCTAAATATATCAACAAATCCCCCCTGGGAGTGATGCGGTGAACAAGGAGCTGGCACTCATGTATAAGGAAGTGCCGAGCTATGTGGAAATCACTCCACAAAAGGAAGTAAGCCCAAAGCTTTGCGGAAAGCTTCAAACTTCTCCCTAGGCAGAGCCTTCGTGAAAAGGTCTGCAATGTTCTCCTGCGTGGGCACATATGCCAAGCTTATCTCCCCAGCAGAGAACCTCTCCCTGACATAGTGATAATGCACCTCAATGTGCTTAGTGCGAGCATGGAACACAGGGTTCCTCGCAACTGCCAATGCGCTATGACTGTCAGTGAAGATGGTGGTGGCAGAAGACTGGCCAACACCCAAATCAGCCATAAGGCGTCTGAGCCATACACACTCAACAGTCGCTGTGAAAGCTGCCCTATACTCAGCCTCACAACTGGAAGTGGCCACAGTAGGCTGCTTCTTGCTCAACCAAGATATACATGAGCTACCAAGTATGAAGCAAAAACCACTGGTGGACACACGAGTGTCATAGCAACCAGCCCAATCTGAGTCAGAAAAAGCATGCAAATCTGGCGGTAGTGATCCCCCCTTGGGATAAAACAACCCAAGTAGCCGAGTACCACTCAAGTAGCGAAAGATGCGCTTAACCGCTTTCCAATGCGTGACTCCTGGGCAATGCATAAACCTGCTCATCTGTGAGACAGCAAACTGAATATCTGGCCGAGTAATGCATAAGTAAATCAAGCATCCAACAGCCTGCTGATAGAGAACAACATCAAATGCATCTCCAGCATCATGAAGACTCAATCGTAAACCTGTCTCCATAGGAGTGGCAATAGGCTTACAGTCTTCAAGGCCAAAACGCTGCAATAATGTGTCAATATATTTCGTTTGACACAAAGCCATTCCACCATCAACTTGCATAAACTGAATGCCCAAATAGTGATGCAAATGCCCCAAATCAGACATCTCAAATGAGGCATGCAAATCAGCCTTGAAATCAGCAATATGCTTCTCAAGAGGACCAGTGAGCAGCATGTCGTCTACATAGACAACAATGATCAAAAGCACATCATTAGCACGCTTAACATATAAGGTGCTTTCAGTTGGACTGTTCTCAAAACCATGTGCAATCAGATAGGCATGTATTTTCTCATACCAAGCACGTGGTGCTTGCTTTAAACCATATAACGCCTTCTTTAACCTGCACACCTGGTTTTCATGCCCTTTCTGCACAAAGCCACGGGGCTGAAAAACATACACTTCTTCATGCAAGTCACCATTCAGAAATGCTGTTTTAATGTCCAACTGATGTACATTCCAACCATGATGGGCTGCAAGTGCACAAATGCTCCGAACAGTAGTCATACGGCATGTAGGTGCAAAGGTCTCATCAAAATCAATGCCTCTTTCCTGTGCATAACCCTTTGCAACAAGCCTAGCCTTATACCTGTCAACTGTACCATCAGGTTTACGCTTCAGCTTGTATACCCACTTAGTGCCAATGGCCTTCTTGCCAGGAGGCAAGTCACATAAAGACCATGTACCATTCTTCACTATAGCATCATATTCAGATTGCATAGCAGCCTTCCAATTTTCTGAATTTTGTGCTTCATCAAAAGAAACAGGCTCATTCTCATCACAGAGACTAGATGCAGCCATAGCATAGCAATCTGATGCAAAGGAGGTACTATGAGAGCCTGAACGAGTACGATATGACAAAGGTGCATCTAATTTGCTGTCACGCAAAGTCTGCACCAGCCATTTTGGCATAGTTTTTGCCTGTTCAATATCAGCTCTCTCATCAACAAGTGCATCATGTAAATCTGCATCAGAAATGGAATGATCTGCATCATCATATGAAACCTGCAAAGGCTGAGAAGTTGCCTCATTGGGACCAGCGCTAGCCTGTCCACCTGTAAAAAGAGGCATCAAAGTATCATACATGTCTTTGGAGCTAACAGATGTCTCCTTAGTACATGAAAGCAATGGCTGAATAGCATCTTCCACAAAGACAACATCACGGCTAACCAGAATGCGTTTAGTCTGTGGATGATACAGACGATAGCCTTTACTTTCAGAACTGTACCCAACAAAAATACATTTTACTGCCTTATCATCCAATTTTCTGCGATGTTGTTCAGGCACTAATGCATATGCCAAACAACCAAAAACACGCAGATGAGCAACAGATGGCTTGTGGTCATGCCAAGCCTCATATGGAGTGATAGACTGCAACGCTTTGGTGGGACACCTGTTCAGTACATATGCTGCACACATGACAGCCTCAAGCCAGAAACTATGTGGTAAAGCCTGACTTTTGACCATGCACCTCGCCATCTCCATGAGTGACCTGTTCTTTCGTTCAGCAACTCCATTCTGTTGAGGTGTATACGGCACTGTACACTGGTGTTTTATCCCACGTTCAGCCAGAAATGCATTAAAATCTGAAGACATATATTCCCCCCCTCGATCAGAACGGAGGGTGCCCATTTTACATGCTGACAGATTTTCAGCCAAAACCAAAAACTGTTTGAAGCACATGAACACTTCGGACTTTGCTTTGAGTGGATATACCCATGCATGCCTGGAAAAATCATCAATGAAAGTCACGAAGTAAAGGTAATTTCCAAAAGAGGGTGTCTGCATAGGACCACAGACATCACTATGTACAAGCTGCAATTTCTGCATAGCCCGAACTGAACCATCTTTTGGAAAGGAAGAACGCTGCATTTTGCCCAAAATACAGCCTTCACAAACATGTTTTCCAGGTGCCTCAAGTTTGGGCAAAGAGGACACCATTTCAGATTTCTGCAGGCGTAACAAGCTAGCAAAATTCAGATGACCAAAGCGTGCATGCCAAAGCTTTGCATCTGACATAGCCTGAGAATCATGAACTGCACATGCCGAATCATTCACAGATCTTTCATAGTCTATGAGCTTATACAGCCCACGACATAAAATGCCAGAAGCAATAATCACATCGCCATTTGAGAGATCATGGACTGTACACCTGTCATCAACGAATTTCACAACCAAGCCAATCTTGGCTAATGCAGAAACTGATAACAGGTTCTTTTTGATCCATGGCACAAATAAAGCATCTGACAAAGTGAAAGAACTACCATCAGCAGTAGTCAGAATGATCTTACCAACTCCCATAACAGGATAAGAGGAGTTATTGGCGCATGTGACAGTATTCCCTGTAGGGGCAGGCTCGAGTGAAGAGAAGAAACTGCGCTGCGAGGTAATATGTTTGGTCGCCCCACTGTCAAAGTACCAAACATCTGAGTCTACTGCAGACATGCACTGATCATGAGAAGATGGGTCAAAACTGCAGACAGTAGTAAACGCCCATTCTTCTTCCTGCACAAGATTTGCAGACTCTGTTTTTGGTGTAGAGGCCTCTGCAACAACCATTCCAGCCTCTTTCTTCTTTGCCTCTTTAGCAGCCAGTTTTGGACAGTTCTTTATAATATGATCATTTCCTTTACAGTACTTGCAGAACAATTTCTGCTTTTCTGATTTCTTCTCATCTTTATCCTGGTTCTTCGATTGTGCAGCATTTACAGATTTCTGCTTACTAGTAGAAGAGCTCCATTTTCCTTTGCCCTTCTGACTAGCCAGGAAAGCTTGATCTGCAACACGCATAATGGACCTGTTCTGCCTGGACTGATCTTCCTGCAACAGAACAGAGACTAATTCCTCAAATGACAAGGCATTCGGATTGCCTTTCATCATCAATCGAAGAGTAGAGGCAAAACTCTGATATGAATCAGGAAGGCCATTCAGAACGGTCTGCACAAGTGAGCTATCTGGTATAACCTCATCAGCAGAAATCAATTGTTCCTTCAGGTCTTTGATCTTTGTAAGAAAACTGTCCATCGAATCACCTTCATTCATGTGCTCACTCTCCAACTGTTTTCGGAGGTAAGCAACACGAGCCTCATTCCTAGCCTGGTACAAAGTGGTAAGTGTATCCCAAGCATCCTTTGCTGTTCTGCAAGAGCGAATGTGAGGAATAATGGCACGTTTGACAGACAAAGCTATCAATGCATGTGCCTGGGCATCTCTGCCATCCCAACGAATCTGCTCTGTAGTAGGTGCAACAGAAACAGCAGCACGAACAGGAATCTGTGGAATATCATCTTCGACACCATCTTCATCAGCTCCAACACCTGTATTTGCAGTACCTGTCGTTACAGGTGTAACAGGACGTCTTTCAACACCCTGCACAATGTTCCACAATCCTTTTGCAACCAGTACATATCGCATCATATAAGCCCATAATGGGTAGTTGGTACCATCCAACTTATCCTCAACAGCCAACATACGGAATACATCACTGCTTTCAGCCATGGCCGGTGACTAAAATACCTTGATGCAGAAAATTGACTGTATCTCAAAAAGTTGAACAGAACTGCCCACACGAGTTCTGCTAGACCTGTAGCAGACTTCGAGACGCTTAAACTGGCGAACAGAAACTGGTATATACCTTTGGCACAAAAGGACGAAATAGCCTGCACAAGCACTGCGATAGTGCGTTCGGAGGCCGAAACGAGCTCAGATCGCGATTTTGGCACCACAAAGCGAAACTGTTTTGATCTCGGAAACACCCTGAGTATGCTCACCAAATTTTGTGTGAATCTGAGACTGCAAACGGAGGAGTGTCGACGGCGCCCTAGAAGAAGCAACGACCTGCTCTGATACCAATTGTTGGAGTTAGACGTCTGCGGAAGCACGCGAACAGCACAAGGAAGAAGAAGAAGCTTGGAGCACAACACACAAGACTGAATGTATTACTAGAGAATGTACAAAGATAAGTAGCCCATTAGGGCAATAGGCGTATATACAAGCCGGGGGAAAAAAACCTCCTAAAGAGGGAAAAAAGTGCCCCGGCGGTCCTAGAGTGTTCACACACATCACTACCTAAATATATCAACAAAACTATGTGCAAATTGATGTTGATGATATTGTTTTCTTTCTTTCAAACAACCTCAAGTGTTTACCCAATTACATTATCTTTCATTTCTTTGAATTAGATACATCCCTTCATTTGTACAAATCACTTGCATACCTAGGAAATATGTGAGCTCGCCTAAGTCACTAATTTTGAATTCCTCTTGCATATGTCTCTTGATCATTTGAATGCCATTCGGATCATTACCTGTCATAATAATATCATCTACATATACACATAGAAAGATAACTTCATTGTGATCTCTTTTGACGAATAGAGAAGGGTTTGAGTCGCTAGGTTTGAACCCTTGATCTTGAAGGTATGTAACCAACCTATGATTCCAAGCTCTAGGAGTTTGTTTCAATCCATACAATGCTTTCTTAAGTCTGCAAACATAAGATGCATGATTCAGGTTTTCAAAACCTGGAGGTTGTGACATGTAGACCTCTTCACTTATCCAACCATTTAGAATTACATTTTTTACATTAAGCTGGAGGAGTCTCCAATCTCTTGTAGTAGCTACAGTTATCAATGTTCTCATTGTAGTAATCCTTACAATTTATGAGAATGTTTTTTCAGTCTATACCATGCGTTTGTGAGCATCCTTTAGCAACTACTTGCATTGTACTTGCAAATTGATCCATTTGAATTTCTTTTAACTTTAGATATCCATCTGCAAACAATTACCTTTTGATTGGATGACATTGGAACCGAATCCCAAGTGTCCATCTCCTTCAATGCATCTATTTCTTCTTTCATGGCTTTTTCCAAATTAATGTTTCCCTTTGCCTCCTCATAGGTTGAGGGTTCTTCTGAAATTGAGCCTTTTGCCAAGTAGATTGGATTCTTTATAACAAACATGGAATCATATCCTTACCTTTATGGTTGTTTTTTCTCTCTTGTTGACGTTCTAGGTGCTTGCTTGGAGCATTCTCCACACTCTTGCATCTTTGCTTTGCTTCTTTTGTACCCCTCTATCAGATCTGAGCTTCTTGAGTGATGTTCTTGTATGATTCTCCACATGTGCTAGATACTTTCTGAAGCAATCAAACACTTCATCCTTACTCTTGATAAAGTATAGAATAGTCCATCTACTATGGTCATCGATAAATGAGACATAATACCTTGATCCTGCCAATGAAGGTTCTTGAATTGGTCCCCATACATCTGTATGTACTAAGTCCAATAATTTTTTGTGGATGTAACCTTTTTGGTTGAATGGTTGTCTTTGTGCTTTCCCAATTTGACATGCATCACATCTGTTGATCATGTGTTGCTTTGATATGTTTCGCAATCCTATAACACTTTGATCCCTCCGTATATCCTTTAAGGTTCTTTCATTCAGATGAGCAAGTCTCTTATGCCTCACTTCAATCTCACTTAGGGTTTGAGACCGAAAAGTGAATAGAGCTATGTTCTTGGGTTCTCCTACTTCAAAAGTAAAAAGCCTACCATGCTTCTCACCTCTGGCTATCTTCTTGAAGCCTTGACATGGATCTTCTACAAAATCTCCATGTTGGGTGAACCTCACTTGTGAGCCTTTTTTGATTATTTGTCCTGCACTATTAGGTTTTTAATGATAGTGGGTACATAGAGAACCTTACTCAGAATGTTTTTTCTTGCCATTGGAAGCTTTGACATTACCAATCTTTTCCACATTGTGCTTTGTGTCTTCCCCTGTCTGAACTTCATGTCTATGCTTTGGACTTTCCAAATCAGATAGAAGAGCAATGTTGCCTGCAACATAATTTGAACATCCGAAATCTATGTAGAACAAATGGGCATCTTCTTTACCTTCTTTGTGGCTTAGATTCATTAGAACCAATGAGTCTTCATGTTCTTGATCATCAAAATAATTTTTGTAGTCCCTTCTATTATGGCCTCTATTGTGATTGTTGAAGTTGTGTCTACCTTTGCCTCTATTGCTGCCATATCCACCTCTTCCACTTCCTATCTAGAGCTTCCCATTGAACCAACAATTTTGAGTGGTATGGTTGCTCTTATCATAGATGGCACAAGGTTGAACATTCTTACCTTTGGCTTTGTCATGTTTTGTTCCTTTCTTCTTCCCTTTCCACTTGATCTTGCTTGCAAAGTTGGCTTGGGAAGTCTCCTCTTCATCTTCTTTCTTCTTATTGCCTTTCAACTTCTTATCCTTCTTATTTGCATATAGAGCACTAGTTGAATTACCATGATAGGGGTTACCTTCCTTTATGCTATTGTTAGCCTCTTAATTGAAGAATTTTCCAAGAAAGATGTTGAAGGCTGGAGTCTGCACATCCATGATGAGATCATACACCATGGTGAAGGATTTCTATTGCTTATCACTTCGAATCCTATTGAGAATTTGCTTCATGATAGCCTCTTCTTCAATCAGCTCTCCAATGGATGCTAACGGATCCGCAACCTCCTTGAACTTGTCAAAAAACTATGTGATGGTTTGTTTAGGTGTCTTCTTCATTTGGTTGAACTCTTTCCAAAGATGATTCTTTCTTGCTTTGGTACTAGTAGAAAAGAAAGTCTCTAGGGCATCCCAACTCTGATGTCTTAATCCTCTAATATGTGGTAATAGAAAGTTAGAGATAGAGGTTAGTATGTATGACATTTCTCGAACATCCCTTGCATACCAAGGTGTGAGCTTATTTGTCTCCTCTTGTGTAGGTTCTCCTTTGGATCTTGGAATAGACATAGCTTAATCACCTCCTATAATTCCATAAAGATTTCTACCTTGCAAATAGGCCTCCAATATGATTTTCCAAGCCGCATAGTTGTGTCAATCAAGCTTTTCAATCATGGAAAGCCTTCACCCATCTTGATCTAGCTGTGATACCACTGAAGGAACTTGGAGAAGCTTGTAGTAGGTAGAAAAGTGAGTTGCAACTTCAAATGCTCATAGCAGCCAACTTGGTTACAAATTGAAAAAATCCTTTTAGAGCAGTGATACACATAGGGATGAGTGTATAGAATGCACAAGATTACAAGAAATAAGAAAAATATGCTTTTGGAATGAACCTGACACTCAACAGTGGTATCTCCTATTTTTCAAGAATGTTAGAGATAAACCCTGAAATAGAGAAACCGACATTTTTCCAAATCTACTAAACAAAATGCTTTGAAAAGTTATACACATAAAATAGACTAATAACTTTCCAATGAGTGCTAATTCATCCAATGTGGAGCTCTATAGAGAGAGCAGCAGCCTCTGCAAGCTTATTGCAATTGAAGAAGATGATGCTGAAAAATGAAGGAGCAAGACAATGATGGCCAAAAGTGTATGCATATTACTCCCGTGTAATATACAAGTGATTTGAAGTCTTTATATAGACTCTTGAAGTGCTCCACGACTTCCACAAGTGGATTTTGAATTCAAATGAAGGCAGTAAATGTTGTTGAAGAGAATCAATTTACTTTCCTACAATCTAAGAAAAGTGAAGATCTAGTTTCATCTACTTTTCGGTGATTGATTGATTCATTGATTGCAACTCAACCACCTCAAATTTGTGGAATTTTAGCTCTCTTATTCTCTTTTTACATGTGTAAAGCTCTAGGCTTTTGCAATGGTAAAAGGTCGATAAAAGATTTGTTTAAAAAATACAATAAATGAGCATAAGTAAAAGAACTCTCGAATGGATATTCTTTCGATGTAATCCATAACAATAGCTTTTTGATGTAGATCAAGTCCTCCTCAAGCATAGTGTAAGCTTGATGTTCCAACAATACATACATACATACATACATACATACATACATACATACATACATACATACATACATACATACATACATACATACATACATACATACATACATACATACATACATACATACATACATATATACATGTTACATTTACAAAATTGTAAATATCAAAGTGCACAACTAGAAGTGATGAAACCTTCTGCCAAATTTCAAAGATCAAACTTTCCTGCATAAAACTAGTAATTTGAAATCAAGGTATCAAAACCTTGTTAAGACTTGCTTCAACAACATATGCATACCCGTGGACTTGAAGATTGAAGTACAGAAGATGAAAAACTCCAACGCTTATAAGAACTTCTAATATAGAATGAAAATATGAGAGATAAGGAAACACCTCCAAGTCAAAACACTCAAAAAGACCTCATATTGGCTATATGAAGGTTTGAAGACGAATATGTCTCTGATGAGACACTGAATGCTCAACAAAGTCTAGATTTGTGGAAATCCTTATTTATGTGAGTTTTTTGATTAACACAAAGAAGAAGAAGAAGCTTGGAGCACAAAAGACAATATGCAATGTATTACCAAGAGAATGTAAAAAGATGAGTTACCCGTTATAGTCGTATATACAAGCTAGGGGAAAAAAGCCTCCTAAAGAGGGAAAAAAGTGCCCAGGCGGTCTTAGTGAGTTGACACACATCACTACCTAAAGTATATCAACAAATCCCCCATGGGAGTGATGCACTAAGTAAGGAGTTGATACTCATGTATAAGGAAGTACCAACCTATGTGGAATGAATCCACAAAAAGAAGTAAGCCTAAAGCTTTGCAGAAAGCTTCAAACTTTTCCCTGAGTAGAGCCTTTCTATAAAGGTGTGCAATGTTCTCCTGTGTGGGAACATATGCCAAACTGATCTCTCCAAACAAAGAACCTATCCTTGACATAATGATGGTGCACCTCAATGTGCTTAGTGTGATCATGGATCACAAGGTTCCTCGCAACTACCGATCCGCTCTCACTGCCAGTGAAAATGGTGGTGGCACAAGATTGACCAACACCCATCCATAAGGTGTGTGAGCCACACACACTCAACAGTCTTTGTGAAAACTGCCCTATACTCAAGCTCACGACTAGAAGTGGCCACAATAGGCTGCTTCTTGCTCAACCAAGATATACCTGAGCTACCAAGCAAAAGGCAATGAAAGAGACGTAACAAAAGCAAAATTCATGTCGTGTAGCGAAAAAGAATACACTCTGCAAAAAAACAATCGAGTACATGTGACATGTACTCTAGTGGTTTCCAAGTTAGGGTTTACATGATTGGCAACCAAAACATGATTTGAAAAAGCAAAACACATGAACATAAAAGAGATGAGTAGAATGAGCCATGAACCATGTACAAAAGAGATATTCCATAAATGAATCATGTAGAAAAGAGATATATATTCCTTAAATGAACCATGTAGAAAAGAGATATATATTCCATAAATGAACCATGTACAAAAGTGTGGCAAACCACTACCATATATGAGCCAAATACAAATTGGCAAACCACTACCATATAGGAACTGTCATATATGAGCCAAATACAAAATTGTGGCACACCACTACCATACACATGCCTAGAGGGATCAAAGCATCTATATCTGGAGTCCTGCAACAAACCATATCCATGGAATGAGACAAATTGAAATGATATTTATAAACAACAAATAAAGAACACCAAACCAAGTTTATAAACTCCCCTCATCATAGATGCTCCCATGAAACTACCACACTGCGTCCCTCCAAGTTCTTCAACAATGAAACTAATCCATGAAGATATCCATAAGCCTCCTCTTCTCATGTCGGAGAATGAACCACTGTCAACTTCTACAAAAAATATGCAAAATATTAGATGAACATACATGACATGCTTATGCAAACAAATTCAATCATCAAAATGATACTTAGAAACTCATGAAACATAGTGTCGTACCCATTGCTACCCAAGTATGATGCTCCGATCATATCTAGATGTGTGGCTACTGCATCTCATTGCTGACGATAATGATCACGAGTCTACTACTGCTCATTGTAGATTATGTCCCACTCCTCAATATCTAACCATACAAGATTTGGTAAGCCTGCTCGGAAAGCATCACGAGCCTCTAATCATCGATGCGACATCACCTCATGCATCATGTGCTGAATCCACTCTGAGCTGACAACATGGTGCCCAAGTGGTTTCTGGTACTCGTGATAGATGGACTCTATGGTATAATTTTTTCGATCTTTGTCCTCTTCGATCCATTTCACCATGACATAGAATCCAAACTATATAGAGCATAACTTCCATCAGCGTCATATGCACTCACACATGGCCTTTTCGGTACATCCATAACTCAAGCTTCATCACGTATATGGGACACCTTGGAGTTGTCATGGTCATGAGCACCTCAAGCTCTACGTGGTGTAGCATGCGGCATACCTGCATCTGAGGTACTCGCTTTAGGAGTAGAAGTGGGAGACACGTCTGTCGCACTACCTCTACAACATCCAACTCCTATAAAGCCACCTTTAGATCCACCTTTAGAACTTGCTTCTCCAGAGCGTGACCTCAACTGACGGGACAGACAAGACGGGCCAACACCTATATTACGCTATGTGTCCAACGTATATGTCAATTGCTAGAGCCACTAGGGGATGGCTGAGAGGATGTTTGTGGTGGATTCATAAAGCCACGAGTAGCTGCGACGAGAGTAGTTCCACCAAAGAGAATGAGACCAACATGTGAGTTAATATTTTATTAAAGTTGGGCGAGTTCATATTTGATGCAAGCCGCATCCTTCACAACTCTAATTGAGTTGATTGATCATATAGTTTCTCATTTCTCAACTCAAGATGAGTTGATGTTACAGATAGTTATGAGTGATAGAGTCATAGGAATGACTCTGTTCTTTCCATCGAGGGAAGGAAACACTTTAGGATGATTTCATTATTATTATTTATGGTTGTGAGTACTCACTGATCTATTCTTGTATTTTTGAGAGAAGTGTTCGACTTTAATCTCATAGATGCATCTATGTGGGGTATAAAGTTTGGTGGTATGGGACATCAAACTTTGTATTCTACCTAGGTATAGGACATATGGTATGGGAGAGAAGTCTCCGAGATTGTATTTTTGATATGATTTGGAGTTCATTCATATGATCTTCTTATTATTGGACAACAGAGGGGTAGTTGAGATAGTCACTCTATATGTGATCGCAAACAAGGAAACCCTGCATGCAAGTAGCTTAGAAGCGGAAAGGCAAGGTTTGCACATAAGAACTATGAATAGGAAATTGCATTAAGAAGAAATTCATAGAGTATGTACTACTTTATTTGATATGCCTGAGGAGAGGCCATGGTTAATACATAATGTATATGAGGTAAGCTAGATTCTTAGCCGAGTGGGCTATGAGTGTGCACACATCTACTTACCATTTTTCAGTATAATATGGGAGTGCCAGATTATTACAGTTGTTTACTAGGGACACCTCATTCCTAGTTAGGAATGATTTAATCATAGTGATGATTAGATGGTGGTCAGGGATAAAGCAAGTTTCATCCACTTGGAACATCTTGCATGCTATTATTGAGAAGGCGGTGGTAGTTCCACTAGTTGCTATACTTTCTTAGCACGTCTTCACTTGGCATGATGGATTTAATTCCATAGAGTGGATTGGGATATGTTGATCCATAGTTTGCATTATTATATATTGCACATGATAGATCGAGATTTTGATCCATAGTTTTGATATGAAGGATTGATATTTTGGTCCATAGTCTGAATCATTGACATATTGTCATCTTGGATTCATAGTTTGGATCATGATGATAATTTCTTGAGTTTCATTTCATTATAGTGATTAAATCAAGCAGATTTACTCGAGCTTAGAGATAAAGCACTGTTTGGAAAAGATTTCCATTTATCTTTAGTATTTTTCCACAGAGATTTGGGACATAATCAGATTGTTTTTTTCATTACTCTAGTGGAGTAAGTGATTTTGCATGATTATACCATATGACAAGATGTCAGTGGCTATTTAAAGGAGACAAGAGCAAGTTTCCAAGGTCTCTACATGTGACAAGCCGTCACAAGCTAGTGGTCAAGGTCGAGGCATAAGGAGTTTGAGGATATTCTGAGTACTTATGATGTGCACATATGGACTCATGGGGCCTCAGAGGGATTCCTACAATATGCCTAAGGAAAGGACTACTATTTATTGGTGGAAATGCTAGATAGGAAGCAGACAGACGAGTTTTCTACCCTTTGATTATCTAGTATTTCACATACCTAGCACACTCTACTCTTATTATTTGGAATCATAGATTCTGATTCCTAGGGTTGTAGCTCCTTCTATATCATTGAGGACAATGATCTTTAGAAGGGGGAGAGAGTGTTATATTCCAGAGATGTACATGCTTGGAGGAACGAGAAGTTCCTTGCTCGGGGGATAGCCAAGGCTAAAAGCCAAAGAGTTCATACGAGGTACCTACTCATGATAGCCATATGAGTAGAGAGACCTTAGTGAGAACTCTAGATGGTGACAAGGCAAGGGCTATAAATAGGCTGGGAGGTGAGTCCCAGGCATGTCATTCTCCACTTCTCATATTTTTTTTCAGTAGAGTATATCATCTTTTGCTACACAAAAACAATTTTGCAGATATGGTCATCGGTATGGGCGATCATATGAGCGTCGATATGTCCTGGAACATACCAACACTTATACCGATGCTTTTGCCTAGGATCTTACCTATGCTTATATCGATGTTTACATAGTTGATCATATCGTCACTTTGCAGAAGGTATCGATGCTTATACCAGTACCTATATCGACGCTTTGGTACTGATGTGCATATCGATGCCTATACTGACACGGGGGTAAAAATATTCCCTTCTATTTGCACCAATATAGGGGCCGATATACCCCTCATATGTTGTATTGTATCCAATAAAATGAGAATTCCTTTATCTTTTTTTAAGTGCTTATAAGAAAAATATTTAACATGTTTTTATGATTTTGATAAGCTTTTTGTTTTTGTGACACTCCTAGTGAGATTATTAAATGGTTGTATTGATCAAACTATAGGTGACAGGGAAAATTTTCCACATAAAGAAATGAGAACGTCTTTCCATATATTTGATTTATACTTTAAGGAGTTTGATCTTCTACTTACTTTCCATATAGGCTCGACGTTTTAAAGGAAAATTCATCCTGTTCCTTGATCTCCTAGCAAATCATATATAGATAAATACCCTTTTTCTAAAATTATTTTTTAAGGATTTATAGCTTATATCTACTCCCCACATAGGCTTGAAATTCGAAAGAAGAATGAAGGTATCCAATGGGATCCCATTTATCCCTGTCACATTATTTGGCCTATGGTGATGAATCACCCCTTAGGCAAGGAGGCTATTAGAATAGTCATGCTATGCCACTTGTCATCAGTAGAGGATGATGCAAATCAACATGGTTTTCACACACCAATAAAGATATTACCTCTCATCCTCTCCATGGACATGAACCTAGATTCAGTTCTTAACTTCATTTTAATAAGCTTCTTTTGATTTTATCAATCTTGATGTATTGAAAAACATACCCATGAAGAATTATCTATAGAGATATATATTTATACAATACAGGTACATTTTATTTTCTCCAATAATTATATACATATTTTAAGTGATAATTTGATGACATGCTCTTATGTTGTATTACAAAGTGCCTTTGAACTTATTGATTGACAAATTATCTTTGATTCATATCTAAAGTATGTTTCATACCTAAGTATTTGTTCATAGTTATATAAGTACTAGCGCGGTTTTGTAATTGATAGATACTCTTTTTCTAGGACTCCTAGTTTTAAAACACACAAATAGGTTTCACACATGGCCCCAGATACGTTCGATGATGTTCTCTATCAGCAGGTTATTGGATGCTTGATTTACTTATGCATTACTCGGCCATATATTCAATTTCTTGTCCCATGTATTAATCCAAAAGATATGAAAAGGGAAAAACTACTAAAGTTCTCCTGTTCCATGCTCTCATGGCACCATATATATTTCTGAAAATTTTGACAGAGTCTCCTCTATCCTACTGAGAATGGTCACAATAAACCAATGATCAATAAATAAGTATCTAGGGCATGGCTAGCCCATGGTGATCACACCATCTCAAAAAACTATCATAAAAACCTGTGGAAAATGTTTTCCTTTCAATAACATCTCCTACATAAACAATTTCCAATAGCAGTAGATTAAAGCTTAATTTTAACTAACTTTTACTCATGCAAAATCTATGAAATTTTCTAGCCTTTTGTATCTTTTCTCAAGCTTTCATTAATCACCAAAATAACTTGATTTGGATATTTTCTCAGAGTTTTATGACCATTTTACTAGAAGGGTCGAACACTTGATGACCAACTCTAAAAATGTACAGGGACATCTTCTTGAAGCCCTCAGACTGATCAAAATAACTCCAAATTCTATTTTCTTTGAGCCCAAAATAGTTTGGTCTCACAAAGTTTCAATTCAAAATGCAATCAAATACTCATTCAAAAGTATAATTCTATCTCTGCTACACCTGCACTTAGGTGAGCCTAGAAACAATGCTGTTGCACTTTTATAATATCTTCTAACTATGAAGATAAATTCCAAAATACTTGAATTTTGGGTATATCATAAGCTCTATAATGGAGTAGCGTCTCCAACAAAAAGTATTGAAATTGGACTTTCCAATATGAAAATAGCATGTGCTCATCAGATACATGTACCACTCTTTGCAAAATCCTCACCAGAGATTGGTCTGAGAAGGATAGCTCATTTGACCGACCCAATGATTTCCAATTTCTTCCAAATTTTAATAGAATATAGCTACTACTATCCAATTTTATTGATATAAGTTTCATAGTACTTGGACATTTGGATCTTTTACAATGACCAAAATACTAAGCCTCTATACTTGTAATATTTTAAACATTTGTAGAGGCTAACTTTTACTCTTTTCTTTATATCTCCTTAATGGAGGAACATTTCATCTTGAAATTTTGTACACACTATCTGGAGGTATTTAGATAATGTTAGAAACAGAAATAATTGAATGTGAGCAAATGGGCTAAGAGAACCAAGCACCTCTAGGTGACATGGTCTCTTGTCATTTCATAAATCCCAGAGGCTTCATTTTGATGTGCAGAGATTATTTGACCTATCAAATGATCTTTGAAAATAATGAAAAGTGGTATCCACAAAGTTAACCTATTAAGATTTCATTTCCAACAAAAATCATTCAATTTGGATCTACCAATGAAGAGAAATGCCCTTTGGAACAGGCCTACATCACTTGTTTTAGGCCTCTACCTCTACTAGAAGCACTTTTAGTGCAGAGGTCATTTGACCTTTCTAAAAGTATGAAAATTAGTTGAAAATTCTCAGTTGAAAGATATGGCTATGAGATACTTGCCCTCCAAGTTTCATTAAATTTGGACAATCCCTCAAAGATCAGCATCCAGATCTCTATGAGGCTGCTAGCTCACTAACTATTTGCTCAATTATTTTTTTAATTCAACAAATGACAAGACATGTTAATCCTTATGATTAGATCTTCTCATTCATTTTCTTGGATGTATTATGACATGGAGACATATCCATGCATATAATGACTATCTAGATCAATGTAAACCAATTAACCATCCAAATCGTCTCGTTGAAAAATCAACTCTTTACATAGTATCCACCTTTGAGTGAAAGTGAATATCTATGGATGTCATTCTATTCATTGTTCTTCTTGCACATTCATTAATCTCATAAAAAATAATCACATAGAAGAATTTAATACTTTTATTGATGATCATAGCCATAACACTGTGCAGACTTGGGATAAACTTCTATATCAAGTACATAGACTTGCATGAAGAACAATTCATGTGCTCATGCATTACTAGACAAAAAACGTCTTAGTGGTTCTTAATGTATATACCTTTTCCTTTACTCTCTAAAGGCACAATTAGCCTATGCATGGTACCTCTATCACATACTTCATGCTCACCCTAACTCATCGTGGTGAACATAAAAGTGATCTTCTATATACAGAAAATGCATCATGCACTTCAACTTTCTAGCAATCATATCATCTATGTATGCATGCATCCACTCATGCATCTTTTTCTATACTTCAATCAATTTATATGCTTTTAGCTATGCACACATAAGACTTCCTCTCTCTTACAACAGAACATCACTCTAGTTCTCACATGGCATATAACGCCATGTGGCTAAAATAAATTTGGCAACATTTCCCCAGGAAAATAGAGCCTAAAAAAATAATAACCATGATACAATGATAGGCATCAACTTAGTGGTTGGCAAACCACTTTCTTTACTCCAAAAACCTGCAAGTAAGAAACTTTTTCCAAAATGTGTTGTTGGGCACTACACGCCGACATAACCAGGTCTTTTCTTGCTCCAATACCTGCACAAAGATCTTCGAGCAGTGATAGCATTGCAATTAGAACTATGTGTGAAATTCGAAGAAAACATATCTTTTACCATTGCTGTAATGACAACGCACACCTTGTGCATAACTCTCGAGGCCAATTTCCTCCACGGGAACCTCTTTTCTGGTCGTCTTTGCCATGCATGATGAAGATGACGATGCCCCTTGAAATTAGCATGGAACGTTTCCATAAAGTCATCATGAGAAGATCTTTGTTCTTCATCTCCATCATGCTCCATGGATCTACTGCCTGCAGTTCTGATACCAAATGTGAGAAGAGGAGAATGACATGCCTGGGACTCACCTCCCAGCCTATTTATAGCCCTTGCCTAGTCACCATCTAGAGTTCTCTCTAAGGTCTCTCTACTCATCTGGCCATCATGAGTAGCTACCTCATATGAACTCTCTGGCTTTTAGCCTTGGCTATCCCCAGAGCAAGGAACTTCTCATTCCTCCAAGAATGTATTATCTCTAGAATATAACAAAAACCAAGTACATGTGACATGTACTCTAGTGGTTGCCAAGTTACTGTTTACATGACTGACAACCAAAAAATGATTTGATAAAGCAAGACACATGAACATAAAAGAGATGAGCAGAATGAACCATGAACCATGTTCAAAAGAGATATTCCATAAATGAACCATGTACAAAAGACACATATATTCCATAAATGAACCATGTACAAAAGTGCGGCAAACCACTGCCATATATGAGCCAAATGCAAAATGTGTCAAACCACTGCCATATAGGAACCAAATACAAAAGTGTGGCGCGTCAGTACCATATATGAGCCAAATACAAAATTGTGGCACACCACTTCCATACACATGCCTAGGGGGATCAAACCATGTATATCTACAATCCTACAACAAAGCACATCCATGAAATGAGACAAATTGACATGATATTTATAAATAACAACTTAAGAACACCAAACTAAGTTTATAAGCTCACCTCATCATAGATGCTCCCATGAAAAGGTAGCACCGCATCCCTCCAGGTCCTCCAATAGTGCAAGTAATCCATGATGATATCCATAGGCCTTCTCTACTCGTATCGGAGGACAAACCACTGCCAAATCCTACAATTAATATGCAAAACATTAGGTGAACATACATGAACTGCTTAATGCAAAATTCAATCATCAAAATGATACTTACAAACTCGTGATGCATAGTGTCATACTCGCTGCTACCCGAATGTGAAGCTTCGATCATATCTAGATATGTGGTTGTCACATCTCACTATTGACGATGTCATCAGGATCTACTGTTGCTCATCACAGATCATATCCCACTCCTCAATGTCTAACCATATAAGCTTCAGTAAGCGTGCTCTGAAAGCATCACGAGCCTCTGATCATCGATGTGACATCACATCATGCACCGGGTGCTGAATCCACTCCGAGCTGACAACAGGGTGCCCAAGTGCGGGCCAGTACTCATGATAAATGGAGTCTATGGTGTAATTTTTTGATCTTTTTGTTATTCACTCCATTTCAACATGAACAAGTGTCCAAACTATATGGAGCATAGCTACCATCATCACCATATGTGCTGATGCATGGCCTTTTTGGCCGCATCCATCACTGGAGCTCCATCACATATATGGTACACCTTGGAGTCATCATGGTCATGAGCACTCCAAGGTGTATGTGGTGTACCTGCATATGAGGTACTCGCTTTAGGAGTAGACGTGGGAAACACAATGTCTATTGCACTACCTCCACAACATCCACCTCCTACAAAGCCACATGTAGATCGAGCTCTAGAACCTGCTCCTCCAGATTGTGACCTCAACCGATGGGATGGATGAGACTGAGAACATTGTTGGAGTTTGAGATCTGCGGAAGCATGCAAACAACACAAGGAAGAAGAAGAAGCTTGGAGCACAACACACAATACTGAATGTATTATCAAGAGAATGTACAAAGATGAGTTACTCATTAGGTTCATAGGCGTATATACAAGTTGGGGAGGAAAAACCTCCTAAAGAGGGGAAAAAGTGCCCTGATGGTCATAGTCTATTCACACACATCACTACCTAAAATATATCAAAAACTCCCCCTTGGGAGTGATGTAGTGAGCAAGGAGCTAGCACTCATGTATAAGGAAGTGCCCAGCTATGTGGAATCAATCCACAAAAGGAAGTAAGCCGAAAGCTTTACAGAAAGCTTCAAATGTTTCCCTAGGTAGAGCCTTTGTGAAAAGGTCTGTAATGTTCTCTTGTGTGGGCACATACGCCAAACTGATCTCTCTAGTAGAGAACCTCGAGCTTCTTCCCAAAAGCCTTGTGAAAGGTTTGCATGATGCAACATAGAGACTACTCTATCCTAAATAGTTCTATTCATCCTTTCAACTACACCATTCTGTACTAGGGTATAAGGAGCTGTAAACTCTCTATGAATTCCTCTGTGACATAAAAGGCTGAATTCATGTGAGGTATACTGACCCCCATTATATGAACATAAAGCATTAATCTTAGTTCCTTTTTTAGTATCAAATGAAGAAAGCCATTTTTTAAAAGTAGGGAATACCTCATCCTTTTATTTGATAGGATATACCGAGAGTTTTCTAGTAGCATCATCTATGAAAGTGACAAAATAAAGCGAACCCCCTAATGACCTTGTGGGCATAGGACCACACACATCTCTGTAAACGAGATCTAAAGGTTGAATTAAAGAGTCAATGTGCGTTTTGTGCACATTTCTAGTTTGCTTTCCATATTGAAAATGCTCACAAAACGAAACATTAGAGAAAGATAACATAGGTAAGTAGCTAGAATGAGAAAGAGTTTCCATTCCACTATGTGATATATGGCCTAAACAGACATGCCAAATACAAGCGATCGGCTATTGAGTAATAGCTAACAAGTGTTCTTTCTATGATACAAATAAAGGATAAAGTGAGCCAACTTTGTGTCCTTTTGCAATAACCATATTACCCTTTGATATGCGAAAGGACTCAGCATATAAGACCACCTTGTAGCCAAGGTCATCAAGTTGATCAAGTGACATCAATCTACATGATAACTAAGGTACATGGCATACATTATGCATAGTAAATTTTGAACCATCAATGAAATGCACAAACACATCTCCAATCCCCACAACTTCACACTGGTAAGAGTCACCAAGTCTCACGGTACCAAGAGACTTTGCTGCATAATAATTGGAGAACCATTCTTTGTGTGATGTCACATGGAAAGAAGCACCAAAATCTAGCGACCGTGTGTGGGAAAGAGAATCAACCATAAGAGCCTCAGTTGGCACAGTACTATCAAGTTTCAACACATCAACGACGTCAAAAATAGCATTAATTTCTTTAATCTTCACTGTCAAAGTAGATGGTGCAGCTAGTTGTTTAACATACTCATTAACATGCTGTCCTTTACCTTTAGCATTATTTATGCATAACATTAGTTCTTCATGTGTCCTTTCTTATGACAATAATGGCATTCGATATCCCTCTTCCTTGATTTAGTTCTACTCTTATTCCATTGACCATTATTTTCCTTGTTCTTGCTTGTGCCATGTTGCTGATTCTTTCCTTGGTAAGAATCAAGAACATTATTCCATTCTTTGAAACATTATGACCTAAGATTTTGCCTTGTGTGACCATGAAAACACATTTTTCTATTTTCAAGCATACTTGATAATCGTTGCACTTGTCAAAGGTTTGTATGTGTTCAGGTATGTGTGTTTGTTTAATGTGGGAATAAGTAATCCACATAGACTTCTAAATTCTTTCTTAAGAAGTCCTTAAACACAGACACATCAACCTTTGGAATGTAGAAGGTGCATTTGTGAGCCTAAATGGCATCATGCAAAATGCAACGATTCCCCATGCAACGGAAAAAGCCATCTTGTGTTGATCCTCTAGTGCAATGACTACTTGATGGTAACATGAAAACCCATCAAGAATGCCATAAAATTTCTTGCTTGCTACATGTTCCAGTAGATGTTTAGTGATAGGAAGTGGATAACTATCTTGAATAGTTGCATCGTTAACTTTCTTCAAGCTATTTGATTAAAATGTTCTATTAGGAAATGTTTTCCCTTGGCCCCTCTTCTCTTTGTGATTGCTATTGATGATCTCAAAGGCCTTGTTAAACATCATGCACATTTACGTCATATTCAAGGCCTCTTTCTTCCCTTGAATCAAGAACAAATGATCATGAGACTATTTGCCGATGACAAGAATGCTTTTGTGCATAACAATCTATCTAGCATTTATACTTTTTGGTGTTTCCTAAATACATTTTGTGAAGCATTGGGTTCCAATATAAACCACTCTAAGATAGCTTTAAGGGATCTTAGTGGACATCCACCTCAAATTTCCGTTGATCATGGTTGTCATCAAAATGTCGAATCCCATTGGAGTTGGTGACTGGACTAGCCAAGTTTTAGATGGGATCTTAAGTCCAAATCCCTTTGGCATCCTCTCGTCAAGGTTAAAGAATCACTTCTAATGTGGTGAATCCTCCACTAGGGAATTTGGACTGATGTAAAAGCTAACAAAATTTGTGGAGCCCCTCCATGGTATAAATGATGCCTTCATGGAAGTGAGGACTTGGGACACCTTTTCTTTTCAATGTCGATCTGGTGCGCCCTTGGGAAAATCATGTTGTTGCAGGGAAAAATCAATTGGAAGCAAATGCTATTGCGTAAATCAATTGGATGTTCCTCAACACTACAGAATTCTATAAGAGGAGAGACCCTCTAGAAGATCTAGAAAAAGAGATGTGGTGCCAACTTTGGTAGCCCTCCTAAAGAATGGTTGATCAAAAAATCTATTTTCCTTTTAGGAAAAAGAATTTCCAATTGAAGAAGCCCCCAACTATTAGGCATCACAAAGTGTTTTTCCTCAAGGGCAACAAGATTAACAGCAAGTGGGCCCCCCATGAGGGGGAGAAAAGGATTATCCACCTTCTTTGAAATGTGTTCTAGAAAGTTTTAAGAAACCCTTCCTTTGTGGGATAAGGGGGATCCCATGAGTGTTAGGCCCATTCACTTGTACAATTTTTCTTTCTATTAATTAAAGTTTGGGAGAGTAGGCTATTTCCAAACTTCCTTTTTGAAAAAAAAAACTTTCTTCAAGGTAATGCACATGTGCAATTTTCCATTCTCTTTGGGAACAACAATAATAGGGGATACCCCATTCTGTATGCTCAATCCCCCCCTCCCCCTCTCTTTCTCCAAGGCTTACGAATAAGGCGGCGACCAAGGCATAGATATTGGCATACCTTGTCATCTGAGTCACTGAAGTCACCATTGGTGCCCTTGGCTGCACGTGAGGGAGGACCTCAATGATCAAGGAAGATAGAGGTTCCCGGTACTTCTCGGGAGGTCAGCCATCCCAGTACTGTCCCCCCCAGAGCTCGCTTAACCATGGAAATCTCTTGCCACTAAGCTACAATCTTGCGGTGTCTGAAGAAGGGGAAAGACTAAGATTGACATTACCTTGAACATGTTTTGGTGCCCCAAAGCTTCATTCTTTGCTTTCAAAACCTATTTTTGAAGCATTTTTGGGGTGTCTTTTGGAGCCATTTTGGAGTATTTTTGCACATAGTTCTCGTCACACATGTCCAAGAACATGAAGAAGAGTGTTCATTGTACTTCTTTGACAATAAATATCAACCTTTGGGGTTGTGTTTTCAGCCACACTCGTAAAACTACAGGTTTCTCAAAAGGTTTTCAGTTTTGGTGGGAGCAACCGCTGCAAATTTATGCACGTTTTTTTTAGCTTAAAACATCAGAGTTGATAGACACTTGCAGGTGTTGTTGGCTAGTTTTTGGGCTGTGTGTTCAGCCTTTTAGCATCATTTTACTGCATATATTGAGCACATAAACACCACATACGCTTCTATGGATATCACTTATGTACGTCCATGTGGTCATTGATATAGTGGTTACATTTTTTGCATAAAGCCTTGTATGTTTGATAAAGAGGGTCGTGGTGAGGTTTTCTTAACTGGTAGACACCCAAATGTCGGGGTCTCTTCGATGATGTAGGTGGAAAACTTACCCAGCCTTGCCATAGGAGATGTATGATAGTTGTTCATAGGTGCTCGATAAGCCTAGTTGGCTTCTATTGGGTAACTAATTATAGGCGATGGAGTCAATGATTCACTATAGAGGAAAACATGTTAGTACTTGCAATTTTATGATATTTTGACACTCTTCATATGCTCATTTTGCAGAGGATACTCTGGCAAAATTTTTCCAGATTTTTGGCTTAGCCAACTATTGAGTGGTCGATTTACTCCTTGATACACCTATTCATTGGTGCTTGGAATCTTCTAGATCCATTATCATTCTATCCAGTTCTCTACCATCATGGTATCATAGGTCTCAAGCACATCTGGTGGATCAGGGTCTAGTGCCACTGTTCTGAGGAGGAGCTATAACTTGCAGGGCAAAGACCATTTTGAGATCCGAAAATTTGATGGCACAAACTTTGCTCTATGGAAGAATTAGATTAAAGATGTGTTGATTCAAAGGAGGCAATGGAAGCCAGTAAATGGGATTTCAAAGAAGCCTGTTGACATGGATGAAGATGATTGGGATGAGTTAGATGAAATGGCCAGGTCTACTATTCACTTGCACCTAACAGATAATGTTTACTTTACAATATTAGACTGTGAAAGTGTAGAGGAGGTTTGGAAGAAGTTATGCAATACATGTGAAAAAGAGACGACATCAAATAAAGTGTATCTGATGAGAAAATTATATGACTTTCACATAAAGGACACAGATAGTGTTGCTTCTCAGCTAAATGAGTTTGATGCTATATTATTCCAGTTACAGGCTCAAGAAATGGATATGGATAATGAAATGAAAGCACTATTGCTATTATGCACCCTGCCATCATCATGGGATACATTTTGCATAGCTATTAGCAATAGTGCACCTGGTGGTAAAGTCATCTATGATGATATATGTGGAGCACTCTTAAGTGAGGAGATTCATAGAAAATCTATGGTTGGCACTCAAAGTGGAGATGCATATAATGTTTGTGATTCTTACCAGGGAAAGAATTAGCAACATGGTAGGAGCAAGAACAAGGAAAAGAATGGTCAACATAATAAGAGTAAAAGTAAATCAAGTAAGACGAATATGGAATGCCATTATTGTCATAAGAAAGGACATATGAAGAAAGATTGTTATGCATTAAAGAATGCTAAAGGTAAAGGACAGAATGTTGATGGGCATGTCAAACAGTTACCTGCACCATCTACTTTGACTGTGAAGATTGAAGAAATTATTGCTATATCTGATGATGCTGATGTGTTGACACTTGACGGTACTATGCCAATTGAGGCTCTTATGGCTAATTCTCTTTCCCACACATGAGTGTTAGATTTTGGTGCTTCTTTCCATGTGACACCACATAGAGAATGGTTCTCTAATTATGCAGCAAAGTCTCTTGGTACCATGAGACTTGGTGACTCTTACCAATGTGACGTTCTGGGGATTGGAGATGTGGTTGTGTAGTTCATTGATGGTTTGAAATTTAAAATGCATAATGTACATCATGTACCTTAGTTATCACATAGTTTTATGTCAGTTGGTCAACTTGATGACCTTGGTTACAAGGTGGTCTTCTATGCTCAATCCTTTTGTATATCAAAGGGCAATATGGTTATTGCAAAACGAAGCAAAGTTGGCTCACTTTATCCTTTATTTGTATCACAAAAAGAACACTCATTAGCTGTTACTAAACAACCTATGGCTTGTACTTGAAATGGTCATTTGGGACATATATCTCATAGTGGAATGGAAAATCTTTCTTGTTTTGGATACTTACCTGTGTTATCTTTGAATGCACATTGACTCTTCAATTCATCATTTAGATCTTGTTCATACATATGTGTGTGGTCCTATGCCCACTAGATCCTTAGGTGGTTCTCTATATTTATTCACTTTCATGGATGATGCTACTAGAAAAGTCTGGGTATATCCTATCAAATCCAAGGATGAGGTATTCCCTACTTTGAGAAAATGGTTTGCTTCAGTTGAGACTGAAAAATGAACTAATCTTAAGGCTTTACGTTCAGATAATGGGGGTGAATATACCTCACATGAATTCAACCTTTTCTGTCAGTCTAGAGGGATTCATAGAGAGTTTACAACTCCTTATACCCCAGTACAGAATGGTGTAGCTGAAAGGATGAATAGAACTATTCAAGATAGAGTAGTTTCTATGTTGCATCATGCAAACCTCTCACAAGGCTTTTGGGTAGAAGCAGAATTGACTGTAGTTCATGTGATTAATCTTTCACCTAGTACTACCAAAGGTCTGAAAGTGGCACAAGAGTTATGGTCAGGGAAGCCACCATATTATGATCATCTTTGAGTTTTTGGGTGTGAAGCATATGTTCATATACCCAATAATCTTAGAAAAAAGTTGGACCATAAGTCAAAGAAATGCATTTTTCTTGGATATGGTTGAGAAGGAAAATTCGGATATTGCTTATGGGATCCTAAAACACGGTCAGTGATCAGTAGTGATGTCATTTTTAATGATTCTAAGATGCATAAACAAGCCATTAAGGAGGTTGAAGTGAGAAAAGTGGTGTTGACTTGTTGCAAAGGGTTTTAAGCAAAAACATGTTGTTAATTTGGAGGAAATATTCTCTCCAGTGGTCAAGATGCCTACCCTGTGCATGTTGCTTGGATTCGTTGTAATGGAGGACTTAGAGTTAGTCCAAATGGATGTGAAAACTGCTTTCTTGCTAGAGATCTTGCAGATGAGATCTATATGGAACAAGTAGAGGGTTATGTAGTTCATGGCAAGGAAAGTCTTGTTTGTAAGCTCGAGAAGAGATTATATGGACTTAAACAGTCCCCTAGACAATGGTACCAAAAGTTTGATGCTTTTATGAAGTCTCAAGGCTATTTTCGAAGCAATGAGGATCATTGTCTCTACACAAAAGAGATGCTCAGATGGCAGCTTGATATGTTTGATACTTTATGTCGATGATATGTTGATTGCTGGGAAGTCCTCTTATGACTTGTCAATTCTCAAAAAGAAGTTGAGTCAGACGTTTGATATGAAGGATTTGGGGAATGCCAAACATATTCTTGGCATGTGCATTACTCCTGATAGGAGTAAAAGATACATATACTTGTCTCAAAGTGAGTACATATCCAAAGTACTTCAGAGGTTCAATATGTCGAGTGGAAAGGCACTGAGTACACCTTTACCCACATATGTCAAATTGAGCAAGGATGATTGCCCCAAATCAGATGAGGAAAAGGAATTCATGACTAAAATTCCCTATTAGTATGCTGTTGGTAGTCTCATGTATGCTATGGTAGCTACGAGACCAGACATTGCATTTGTAGTGGGAGTTGTGAGAAGATATATGTCTAATCCTGACAAGAAACATTGGGAAACAATCAAGATGATTTTGAGATATTTGAGTGGCACTAAGGACAAGTTTCTATGCTTAGGTAGAGGAAAGCATCCATTATTGGTTACACAGATTTTGACTATGTTGGTTATGTAAACAATCGTAAGTCTACATCAGGGTACATTTTTCATTTTGTTGGAGGTGCTATCTCTTGGAGATCTCGTCTTCAAGAATGTACAACTGTCTCCACCACAGAAGCAGAGTATGTTGCAGCAAGTGAGGCATGTAAGGAAGCATTGTGGATTTCTTTTCTTGCTTGTGATATGGGTTTACCTCAGCATGTACCTCATTTGCGCAGTGACAGTCAGAGTGCCATTGCTTTGGGTAAGAATCCGGTCTATCATGCAAAGACCAAGCACATTGAGGTGAGGTATCACTTCATAAGAGATTGCTTAGCCACTGAGTGCATTATTCTTGAGAAGGTTCACACTCAAGATAATGCTAGAGATGCTTTGACTAAAGCTATACCACATGATAACTTCCGACATTGTTGTCACTTGATGGGGGTTACTTGATTCATGATCTTACACAATCACTTGTAAGATCATGAATCAAGTAACATGCCCATCAGGAGGGAGGTATAGTTTGTATACTTACACTCAGGTATTCTTTATCATTCTTTATTTTTTCTCCCATGATTACTTTGGCCATATTGGCCGTTAGTGGGAGATTGTTATCCTTAGTGTCCATGTGAAAGGCCAAATGGCCACCGGACACTTCTTCGTATATGTTCTTTAATAAAACATATAATGACCTTGTCAGTCACAGACTATAAGTTCGACTGCATTTGTAAGACTTAAGAAGTTTGTCTTTGTGCTCCCTGTGTACTGTATTTTTCTGTGTATTCTGCAACCTCTGTGCAGAGTATTGTGTGCGGCCTTAGGAGCTCCATATTCTACTGTGAGGATATTGTCGTGGAGGTTTTGATAAGGAGAGCGCACCGTGGTGCATTGCCATCGAATCTCTTCAAGTACAAGGAACCATCATGTACTATTTGCAGTTGCCTCATGAAAGGTCTACCAAAAAGCATCTCATAGACATGGTTCTTTCCAAATTTGTAGATGGCAAAGGTGTGCTCAAACTCTACACCACAAGTAGTGAGAGTGATTCCTTCTAGAAACCCTAGTGGTTCTCTATATGTATGGTTACAATTTGTACCTTCATTCTCATCAATCTTAGAGCTGGCTTGTCCCAAAGTTTCCATTAGGAAGTGGTGGCAATGGGGGCTCTTGCTCCTAAATCTAAGGTTGCCTTCATTGTGTATCCTTGATACGTGATAAGAAGATGGTTATTTCCTTCTTCTCCTTCACTCATATCTCCTATCTTATCTATGGGTATTTCTAGCACTTTTGTTTGCAATCCTACATGAGAGTGGGAACTAGAAACTTCTAGCAGTTGCTTTGCTATATGCTTTCACAACTCGAGTTTGACCTTGAGTAGTTCTTCTAAAGTGAGATGACATTGCACTTTATTTTTCTTAATTAGTTCAATGTTCCTAGGTAGAACAGATTCATCATGTCTAATCATCACCATGGGAGCTCTCATCTAGATAGACTTAGATTCCCAAGTGCCTATAAAATGACGTAGTTCCTGTAAGAAATTGGATTCAAAGTCTAATCATTTTCTTGATTGCACCTCTTCTTGCTCTTCATGATAGAGAAATCTCTTGAGGGGATTGATCGTGAAGATCTTCTACTTCTTGAATGGGAGGGGGATCCTATTTCTACTTGGCCCATTTCTCCTATTGTATTTCTCTTAAGAACTCTTGGAAGAACTAGTTTATAGTGAAGTTATTTTGACATCCATAGAGTTAAGAACAAAAGCTTCATTGGAGGTAAGCTTTTTCCCTCGCTTTGACTATCTTGATCTTCTTGTGTTGCCAAAGTATTTGGTTTAACCATCGATTGCCCTAGTTTCTCTAATAGTCCTTCGAAGTGCAATTCTAGTTTCACTATGTTTTTTTTATTGAGAATATAGATTGTGCTGAATATAGCCCAAGATACTTCTACCATATTTGCAAAAATCTTAGTCCATTCAGTCTCTAAATTTTCTTGAGGATAACATTTATACAAATTAGCTACGTTTGGCCCTACTTGAAGTCATGCCTGGTAGGCTTTGGACATCATGTCCAAGTCTTCTAGAGTAAGATATGCTAAGAATGATCTTGCCCAAGGTTGAGGTCGTATGGATGGTGGTGTGTGAAGTGGTGGGTCTGTCTATGAGGGGTTTCGAGATGTGAGTTCTGCTATTTTTGTCGAAGTTGTTGAGGCCTACATTGTTCTGATTGAGGTCTAGGTTTAGGGTTAGTGTACATAACTTGAGTGTAGATAGACTCCCAACTAGGTTCCATCAATGGTGCTTCATATTGATAAGCCTCATTATGCTCTCCTGATTCAATGTAATAAGTCGACAGACTATCTCCATGTATTGACTCAAAACTTTAAGCATTAGGATCACTTTCTAAGGTCAATGGGGAGGTTATCACTAATGCCTTGTTTAGATTATCTTCTGTTGCTATATACTTGACTGAGATTACATTGCTAGGGGTGGTGGTTGTTGTTCTAGCATTTGGTGCGGTCTAGGTCATGCCTAATAATGTGGTTGGTAATGTTGTAGTGGTCTCTAGTATGGCTGCTAGTGATGCTCATTTTAGTACCCACCTGGATGCTGGTAGTTTTGCCTATATGCTTGGTTGTTATAGGGGAAATCTTGAGGCAAATGAGTATAACTGATCTGAATCCACCCATTGTATTAGGTAGGCTAGCTTATACATACATGGTTCCTTGATTATCTACGTATGACTCTTCTTTAAATTTGACCATGGGGTGATCAATTCCAAAGGGGTACTCTAGACTTTTAATTGGATCATGGATCCCCTCAAATCTTCTTCACAGATGCGAGCACCTATGCGGTTGGTTTGAATATATTCTAGCTCAGTCTTATAGTGACCTTATGGAGCCTCTAGATATGCCAATCTTGATCTTCCTGCAAGTCTCTCCATGCTGAAAGACATCTCCAACTCACTAGTGTCTGAGCTTATAACATATGGGTAATCACTCAACTATTGGGCCTAGGATCTATTTGTATGATTGATACTAGCTTCAGATGATTGGAGGCTTTGTCAATGAATCTTTCTTACGTGTCTACTTGATCTAAGGTTCATTAATATGGTCCACATACTTTTCCCAATTTAGAGTACAACCACATTGAAGGGTTCTTTGATGTATCAATTACTTGGTCTTCTTAATGTCCTTTGGTGTGGGTCTTGTCTTTATAGTCACACTGTCAAGAATAATTTTTGTTAGTTGATTCTTTTCATTTGATCTCTTGACTAGGTTCGTACCTTTTGGATTATTGTACTTTAATCTAGTTACCCCTTTGACTTGAGTGAATTAGGATTTCTTGAAATTAGTTCATTCCTATCATTACCCTAATTAATCAATATAACCAATGCACACTTATCCTAAGCTAGAATTGATTGAGGGGGTTGAGTGATGTTCCAATCTTGATTCTCATGCTTTGAAAACTACTCTTTAGGATGCTCTCCCAAGCTTTGTTGTACAATTGCACCTTGCTTTGCCACTCAAATAGCTCTGAAAACCCTAAAAGACCACTCAATCAGCCTAAAAAATAGAACAAAGTTTAATTTTGCAAATAAAAAAGGTAGATTTTATTTTCTCATGATAGGTTGTGTCTATCGCAATAGACGGCTTTGTGGTAATTTTATTTTTTCATGATATATGGTTGTTTATCACAATATACAGGTCTATCATCTATCGAGGAATCAATTTGCCATGATAGATAGATTGTATGTCGTGATAGATGCATCTGTTGTCTATCGTAAACGATGTTTGTATTAATAGATAGGTTTCTATCGTGAGATGGCTGGTTCATCATGATAGATGGGTTTGGCATCTATTGTGAAATCGATCTGGTGTAATAGACATGTCTATCGCAATAGATGGGTGTCTATCGTGGTTTTTGTCTATGGCAATAGATGGTGTCTATCGTGATAGAACAAAAAAACATGAATGTTCAAAGTACATCTAGTGTTTTGGGATGGTGCTAGGGAGGTGTCTATCGTGCCAATGATGTAAATAAAAATACTGACTTTTTCTATCTATTGGGATAGATAGAAATAATAGTCTCAAGTGACGTGCAAGGTCTATCATACCTAATGATGATGTTGGACTTGATGTTGGAGTAGAATCCTGTAGAAAACACTCACAAAAATGCAAAAATAGCAAACATGCAAACTTTCGAATGCTCTCTTTTGCTAGTGAAATGAGTTAATGAATGGGGTAGTGGGAATATGGCCCAAAACTAAAGTTTTTGGCAAAGATGGAGATGGAAGGAGGAGGAGACCAAAGATGATGGAGATTATGATGACAATAAAAAATGTAAGGAAAATAGGATAATTATACCTATTTACCAATGATTCCAATGTCGATCCTCTATGTCTTGCCATCACACACTTGCCCTTGAATTGTGATCCCTAGCAAGAATGCCAAATTTTGGTGTCACTCTAGCACAATGGAAGTACCACCATGGTCAAGATCCAAATCATAAATTTCAATCCCTGGAGACATGAAGAGGATATGATGATCATGAGTGATAGGAGTGCACAAGTGAGTGAGTGAGAAGCACTAGAGAATGCACACATGTACACACACATGCACACACAAGGCAAATCAAAGAGTAGAACAATGGAATCCTCTATTCATAATCTCAAGAAATGTATACCATGCTCAAAGGAAAGCTCAATCTCTAACTACGTAACTTCCAAAAAATAAGGTTTCAAGCTCTTTTAGCATTGGCTTGTTTAAGACCTAGTGTTTAGCCTAGTCAAAAAATAGGTTCCTAAGCTAGTTTGAGGGCTCAAACGAGTTCCAAAAATTATCAAATTCGAAACATAAGCTCTACTAGTACTCCTCAAGCTCAAGAAATCCTTGACATATAGAAAATGAAGTTGGAAATATAAAAAGAGATTATATACAATGACTGTAGATGATGAAAACCACTTAAAAAAAAAGAAGTTTTGGAATTTTATCGAGGCTCTTATTCTCTACCTGATCCCCTCTGACTTCCCTGTCTACTCAAGCCCATGTATAAGCCTCATCCTTCTCTTGGCCTTCTCACTCAAGCTCCCTTGTTTGCTTAAGCTTCTCTGCATGTTTCAACCACTAACAGATGGTAATGTGGAATTGATTGTCATAGCCAATTCACACACTTAAGCTTGAATATTAACTAGAATTTTAACAAAAATGTATCATTATATAACATCATAGACGTGATTAAATCAATTTTTATAGCTCAAACCAGTCTATCAAGAGTATTTGCTAGAGATCACTACATCTATATATTGTAGAAATAGTAAATCTCAATTGAAATATTAAACTCCAATTTTTCTTCTCTTGCTACAACATATCCAAAGTTTTAAGGAATTTTGAGGCAAGCCTAATGTTATATGCAAGTGCTAGCTATGATTGGTAGACACACCTCTCTCCACGTCTGACATAGACAAGTATACATATTTGAGAGAGTGCTTGATTAGTATTGTTGAAGCTCATTTTTTTTCTATATACACTAGAAG
>CM035443.1:16186006-16236006 GCA_020310875.1 Ceratopteris richardii | reverse complement strand
TGGTGCCGAAATCACGATCTGAGGTCTTTTTGGCCTTTGAATGCACTATTGCAGCACTTGTGCAAGCTATTTTGTCTTTTTGTGCAAGGATATATACCAATTTTTGCTCTCCAGTATAAGCATCTTGAAGTCTGCTACAGGTCTAGCAAAACTCGTTTGGGTAGTTCTTTTCAACTTTTTTAGATACAATAATTTTTCTGCATCAAGGTATTTTAGTCAATGGCCATGGCTAAAAGCAGTGATGTATTTTGTATGTTGGCTACTGAGGATAAGTTGGATGGTACGAATTACCTATTGTGGGCTTATATGATGCATCATGTATTGGTTGCAAAAGGACTATGGAATATTGTGCAGGGTGTTGAAAGGCGTCTGTTACACCTTCAAATACAGGTACTGCAAATACAGGTGTTGGAGGTGATGGAGATGGTGTCGAAGATGATGATATTCTATAGATTCCTATTCGTGCTGCTGTTTTTGTTGGACCTATTATAGATCAAATTCATTGGGATGGCAGAGATGCTCAGGCACATGCATTGATAGCTTTTTCTGTCAAACATGCCATTATTCCTGATCACATTCTCTCTTGTAGAAAAGCGAAGGATTCTTGGGATACACTTACCGCATTTTACCAGGCTAGGAATGAGGCTCGTGTTGCTTACCTCTTAAAAAAATTGGAGAGTGAGCACATGAATGAAGGTGATTCTATGGACAATTTTCTCATAAAGATCAAGGATTTGAAAGAACAGTTGATTTTTGTTGATGAAGTTATACTAGATTGCTCACTTGTGTAGACCGTTCTGAATGGTCTTCCTGACTCATATCAGAGTTTTGCTTCTACTCTTTGTTTGATAATATAAGACAATCCAAATGTCTTTTCATTTGAGGAGTTACTCTCTGTTCTATTGCAGGAAGATCAATCTAGGCAGAACATGTCTATTATGCATGTTGCAGATCAAGCTTTCCTAGCTAGTCAAAAGGGCAAAGGAAAATGGTGCTCTTCTACTAGTAAGCAGAAATCTGCAAATGCTCCACATTTGAAGAAGGAAGACAAAGATGAGAAGAAATCAGAAAAGAAAAAAATGTTTTGCAAATATTGTAAAGCAAATGATCATGTCATTAAGAGATGTCCAAAACTGGCTACTAAAGAGGCAAAGAAGAAAGAGGCCGGAATGGTTGTTGCAAAGCCCTCTACACTGAAAACAGAGTCTGCTAATCTTGTGCAGGATGAAGAATGGGCATTTACTAGTGCTTGCAGTTTTGACCCATCTTCTCATGAGTAGTACATGTTTGTAGTAGACTCAGATGTTTGGTAATTTGATAGTGGGGTGACCAAACATATTACCTTGCAGCCCAATTTCTTCTCTTCACTCGAGCCTCCCTCTATAGGGAATACTTTTACATGCACCAACAACTCCTCTTATCCTGTTATGGGAGTTGGTAAAATCATTTTGACTATTGCTGATGGTAGTTATTTCACTTTGTCAGATTCTTTGTTTGTGTCAGGGATCAAGAAAAATCTGTTATAAGTTTCTGCATTAGCCAAGATTGTCGTGGTTGTCAAATTTGTTGATGACAGATGTACAATTCATGATTGGTCAAATGGTGACATTATTATTGCTTTCGGCATTTTATGTCATGGGCTATATAAGCTCATAGACTATGAAAGATCTGTAAATGATTTGGCATGTGTAGTACATGATTCTCAGGCTATGTCAGATGCAAAGCTTTCGCATGCATGCTTTGGTCATCTGAATTTTGCTAGTTTGTTATGCCTGTTGAAATCTGAAATGGTGTCCTCTTTGCCCAAACTTGAAGCACCCAAGAAACATGTTTGTGAAGTCTCTATTTTAGGCCAAATGCAACATTCCTCCTTTTCAAAAGATGGCTCAGTTTGGGCTACTAAAAAATTGCAGCTTGTACATAGTGATGTCAGCGGTCCTATGTAGACACCTTCTTTTGGGAACTATCTTTACTTCATGACTTTCATCGATGATTTTTCTAGGCATGCATGAGTATATCCATTGAATGCAAAGTCCAAAGTGTTTATCTGCTTCAAATAGTTTCTGGTTTTGGTTGAAAATCTGTCAGCATGTAAAATGAGCACCCTCCGTCTTGATCGAGGCGGGGAATATATGTCTTCTGACTTTAATGCATTTCTGGCTGAATGTGGGATAAAACATCAGTGTACAGTGCCGTATACACCTCAACACAATGGGGTTGCTAAACGGAAGAACAAGTCACTCATGGAGATGGCGAGGTGTATCGTCAAGAGTCAGGCTTTACCACATAGTTTCTGGCTTGAGGCTGTCATGTGTGCAGCATATGTACTTGACAGGTATCCCACTAAAGCACTGGAGTCTATCACTCCATATGAGGCTTGGCATGGTCACAAGCCATCTATTGCTCATCTGCGTGTTTTTGGTTCTTTGGCATATGCATTAGTGCTTGAAAAACATAATAGAAAATTAGATGATAAAGTAGTAAAATGTATTTTTGTTGGTTATAGTTCTGAAAGCAAAGGCTATCGTTTATATCATCCACAAACTAAACACATTTTGGTTAGCCGTGATGCATTTTTTGTAGAAGATGCTATTCAGCCCTTACTTTCATGTACTAATGAGACATCTATTAGCTCCAAAGACATGGATGATACTTTGCTAGGTCTTTTTACAGGTGGACAATCTAGTACTGGTCCTAATGAGGCAACTTCTCAGCCTTTGCAGGTTTCATGTGATGATGTAGATCATTTCATTTCTGATGCAGATTTACATGAATCATGCACTTGTTGATGAGAGAGTTGATATTGAGCAGACAAAAACTATGCCAAAATGGCTAGTGCACTCTTTGCATGACAACAAATTAGATGCACCTTTGTCATATAGTACTCATTAAGGCTCTCAGAGTGCCTCTTTTGCATCAGATTGCTATGCTATGGCTGCATGTAGTCTTTGTGATGAGAATGAGCCTATTTCATTTGAAGAAGCAAAAAATTCAAAAAATTGGATGGCTGCTATGCAATTTGAATATGTTGCTATAATGAAGAATGGTACCTGGTCTTTATGTGACTTGCCTCTTGGCAAGAAGGCCATTGGCACAAAGTGGGTATACAAGCTGAAGCATAAACATGATGGAACAGTTGATAGTTATAAAGCTAAGCTTGTTGCAAAGGGTTATCCAATGGAAAGAGGCATTGATTTTGATGAAACTTTTGCTCCTACTTGTGGAATGACTACTGTTTGTAGCATATGTGCACTTGAAGCTCATCATGGCTAGAATGTACATCATTTGGATATTAAAACGACATTTCTGAATGGTGACTTGCATGAAGAAGTGTATGTTTTTTAGCCCCATGGCTTTGTGCAGAAAGGGCATGAAAACTAGGTGTGCAGGTTAAAGAAGGCATTATATGGTTTAAAGCAAGCACCACGTGCTTGGTATGAAAAGATACATGCCTATCTGATTGCACATGGTTTTGAGAACAGTCCAACTTAAAGCACCTTATATGTTAAACGTGCTAATGATGTGCTTCTGATCATTGTGGCATATGTTGATGACATGCTGCTCACTGGTCCTCATGACACACATATTGCTGATTTTAAGGCTAATTTGCATGCCTCATTTGAGATGTCTTATTTGGGGGATTTGCATCACTATTTGGGCATTTAATTTATGCAAGTTGATGGTGGAATGGATTTGTGTCAAACGAAATATTTTGACACATTATTGCAATGTTTTGGCCTTGAAGACTATAAGCCTATTGCCACTCCTATGGAGACAGGTTTATGATTGAGTCTTCATGATGTTGCAGATGCATTTGATGTTGTTCTCTATCAGCAGGCTGTTGGATGCTTTATTTACTTATGCATTACTCGGGCAGATATTCAGTTTGCTATCTCACAGATGAGCAGGTTTATCCATTGCCTAGATGTCAAGCATTGGCAGGTGGTTAAGTGCATCTTTCGCTAATTGAGTGGTACTCAACTACTTGGATTGTTTTATCCCAAGGGGGGATCACTACCACCAGATTTACATGCTTTTTTTGACAATGATTGGGCTAGTTGCTATGACACTCCTGTGTCCACCAGTGGTTTTTGCTTCATGCTTGGTAGCTCATGTATATCTTGCTTGAGCAAGAAGTAGCCTATTGTGGCCACTTCTAGTTATGAGGTTGAGTATTGGGCAACTTTCATAGTGACAGTTGAGTGTGTGTGGCTCAGACACATTATGGCTGATTTGGGTGTTGGTTAGTCTTCTGCCACCACCATCTTCACTGACAGTCAGAGCGCATTGGCAATTGGGAGGAACCCTGTGTTCCATGCTCACACAGGAGAACATTGCAAACCTTTTCATGAAGGCTCTACCTAGGGAGATTTTTGAAGCTTTTCACAAATCTTTGGGCTTACTTCCTTTTGTGGAATGATTCCACATAGCTTGGCACTTCCTTATACATGAGTGCCAACACCTTGTTCACCACATCCCTCTCAGGGGCGATTTGTTGATATATTGAGGTAGTGATGTGTGTGAACACTCTAGGACCACTGGTGCACTTTTTTCCCTCTTTAGGAGGTTTTTTTCCCCAGCTTGTATATACGCTTATTGCCGTAACGAGCTACTTATATTTGTACATTCTAGTGGTAATACATTCAGTATTGTGTGTTGTGCTCCAAGCTTCTTCTTCTTCCTTGTGTTGTTCACGTGCTTCCGCAAAAGTATAACTCCAACACCTACAACATTCCAAATCCTTTACATCATGTGGTAATGTAATCTCTCTCAAAAAAAAATGAATTTTCTACTTTCATATGCAATCGGGAAGTTAACATTGCCCTCATCCACATGTTGTGCTAATATTCAACCAATTGTAAACGTATATGGAAGAATTTCATCCAATTTAGGCCCTCAAGGTATATGCTAATAAGAGATGCCTTTTGAGCTCATAGAGAGAGTTTTCACACTCTTTTGTCCACTCAAAGTTTTTTAAGAGACTGTACGTTGGTTTAATAATGGTATCATACATATGTATGAACCTTCTCTAATACCCACAATGTCCCATAAAATCTTGGACTTCATTTTTATTTTGTGCTCTTGGTAGCCCTCCTATTGTTCTTAATTTTTCTTCATCTACTGATATGACATTCTTAGAGATTATGTGCCCAAATATTTTAGCTTGGTGCACCATGAATACACAATTTTTAGGATTTAAGAAGACACAATTTCTACAAATAGCATTCATCATTAATATTCTAAAGTCTAGAACATGTTCTCATCATTCACTGGAATACACACATAAATCATTTAGATATACTTCAAGAAATTCTTGAAGAAATACCTTGAAGATATGCCACATTAATCTTTGAGATGTATTTGTGGCATTTGTCAATCCAAATGGTATTACTTAAAAATCATATATGCCCCAATGTATTGCAATAAGATCTTATATTGCTCCTTTGGAGTGATTGGCAATTGATTATGGCCATAGAAACCATCCAAGAAGATATAAGATTCATATCTTGCTATCACTTCTAGAAAATGAGTGGAAATGAGTAATTGATAGCCATACCTCATAGTGGAAGTGTTTACCTTCTTATAACTAATGCAAACTCAAAGTTTTCCATTCTTTTTTGGAACAACCATTGGTGAGACCGAGTCTATGTGTGCTCAATTTAATAAATGAAACTATGAATTAAAACTTTGTTTATATCTTCCTCGATTTTGGAATAGTAAGTCTCATGATTGTATGTGAAAGGTTTGTGTTTTGATATTTGAGCATCTGGTGTCATAGGTATACAATATGCACAGATGTCTAGATCATCTCCTTTAAGGTTGTAGATCCAAAGAAAGACATCTCATTACTATTGTGGGAGCTTAATGAGAACTGATTCCTTGGAACTTGAAAAATCATTAGCAATATTTGAGCACCTTTCTTTGTTATCTTCCATTTTTATGACTAGTTCCTTGATATTCTCTTTGTTTTCATAGCTCTCTCTTGTTTTCTTTTCTCTCTCTTTAGAATCACTGAGACTTTTCTTCCTCTACTTGATGTTTCTTGCTTTGTTCAGAAACTTCAAACTTACTTTTCTTAATTGGGTTACTGCTAGGAAAATAGCTTGTTAATTTACAAACTCTCTTTCAAAAATTTGGAATAGTGATCTTGTCGGTTTTTCTTTGTTTTGTTAATCATACATAAGCCCCATTTCATGCGTGCAATCTTTTTCAAAAGTGTAAGGGCATTCCAAGTGTAGAGTTTGATATTCCTCAATCTCTTATTCAAGCTCCCTCAACAGGTATGGTATGATTTTCACAAGTCTCAATATTTCAATTATAGAATCGTCTATAACACTCACCATCAATAGCTCTAGGTCATATCCATAAACCTCACAATGATGTGTGAGAATTTGTTTGTTCTTGGTACTTTGATGGAGCTTAAAATGTGTGTCCAACTAAAAGGATCAAATTTTGCTTTCTTCAAGTTAGAGGTTAATACACACTCTAGATCAGTAAATTCTCTTTTTAGTTGTTTGGATTAATTCCATTTGTCCTTCTTAACATGACCAAATACCGATGTCTTCATGAATCGATAAAGGTTGACTTGAACTTCCACACTTGATAGAACTTTTTTCCTCTTCATCATGTAAATCACCATTAGAGAGGTCTCACATCTCTATGTGTACCTATCTCTACATTTTCCTTTGTTGTTGTGACTTGATGTTGGATGTAAATAGAATTTGCCCCTAGTCATGAACCACTTTCATTCTCCTTAGAAATGGTCTTTCTAAGAGAACTTTATAGTTGCTCACCGTGCTAAATTCACATATAGTTAAGGTGTGCGGAAATTCTACTACACACTTGTTCAAAAGGATTCCTAGAGAAGGAAGAAGACCTAAGGGTCTCTCCATATTTTCCTCAAATAACTATAGATGTGCTATGGTGGTTTGTAAGGTTGGCTATTGTCACGTTTGCCATAATTTCTTTATAGAAATAGCTTTTTCATGCACTTGAGTCTATAATATGTTTTGTTGTCATGCTGTTATCTATGAATAAATGAGTATTCCCCTCGTGTCCTTCATTATATTCTTTGATCTCATCATGCGAAATCTCTTGAATGTGTGACTCCATGTCATCATCTTGTCTCCCAAAAGAGTGGTTTAGCTTCAAAGTATTAGTGTTTTTATGTTCAAGATCTTCCTCATAATCCACTATTATTTTTGAAGAGATTGATGGTGTGTTCTCCCTTTCCTCCAAGATTGTGAAATTAGTATTTTTGATTGATTCATCACATGTTTGAATTAGGTTTAAATTTTTTTGGCCCCTTCATCCATTTTTTATCTAATATATGCTTGTAGATTTCATCTTGCAAAGAAGCCTCTGTGTCTTGTAGTATAATGTCCTCTTTAATTAGGGGATTGTATGCTTGGACAAGTTCTAGTTTTACCCATGTCTCCTATATTTTAGGTGCGATTCTTCTAGTGTGTATATGCAATAAAAAATATTTCCAACACTTTTCCAACAAAAAGGTTTACCAAAGAAACTTTGGAATGATTTTTTAAAAGATTTTTTTAATGATTTCCTCAATGGAAAAGGGCAAGTAATGATTGTTCCAACAAATGATTTTCTTCAGAAATGTTAAATTTCCACAATACTTTATTAATTGCCTCCTCTTTATATAAGAAAACAATAACTTAAGCTCAAATTCATGTTTCAAATTTGATAACTCAAATCATTTATCAAATATACGCCAATGATTTTCTATGTGTGATGCAGATCACTCATTATAGCAAGGAAGGTTGATGATGGAATCATAATTGTGGCTATTTATGCTCATTACATGATTCTAGTAGTGATAATGAAGAAATCAGTAAAGAGATAAAGCAACTCCTTGTGCAAAAATTTGACTCAAAGATCTTAAATATGTTTTGCACTACTTTTTGGGCATCACATAATACATACAAAAATAGATATATGGTTGTCCCAAAGGCAATATGTCTGGATTATGCTACAAACGTATGGTATAATTGATTGTTAGTCATTTTCTACATCTCACAATTACAAGGCTTGATCTAAGCTATATGTGGGAACTGAGAGTCAATTTATGTACATTCTCAAGAAACCACATTAAGATGATTTGAGATCTACTGTATGTTATGTGAGTGATGCTTTAGATTCTGCATTGAAATTTGAAGCTTGTGAAGGATTGCATGTTCATGGATACATTGATGAGATTGGGTTGGTAGTGTTCTAGATAAAAGATCTATTAGTGTTTTTGTACTCTCAATTGGGAGTGTTGCTATTACATGGCGCAAGACGAAGCAAACCACTATTCCTTTGTGCTGAGAATAGAGTTTCTACAATGGTAGTAGAACTTGAGGCATCAAGGCTAGAGATGCTACTTGCAAATTTAGGTGTGGAAGTGGATAATCATATCATCATTTATTGTGATAATTTTAACAACATATAATTAACATGAAGATCATGTCTTCAATGCTAGAGAAAATCATATCGAGGTACATTATCACTTGATTAGGGAGAAGGTATTAATAGGTGATATGGATCTTGTTTATGTGAAGATAGGTGAGCATGTTGCTAATATTTTCACTAAAACACTTGGAGCAGAGAAGTTGAAGATATTTTGGAAGATGCTTGGATTCGAGTACATGATGTTGAGATTGACAAGGAGTGTTAAGAGATCAAGCTCAACATGTGATGATCAAGGATGAAACATACCACTTTTTCATCTCTTCGACATGTATAGTCATTAGCTCGATATATGTGAGGGATACCTTTATTGAGCTTTACTATATTTATCTACTGAGAGTAATGGTACATTTAATTCTTGCCAACTTACTCATTCATGGAAATCAGGGTTCTATTTATGTATTATTCTTTATATATTGTATTGGTTTTATTGTTGTTTTAGTTCATTCTTGTATACTCTCTTTATGTAATAGAAGTAGATGAAGATCATTCTTCCTTGGCTCAATCTATATGTGCTACTCTCTTTATGTGAGAGTGTGTAAGAGCTCTCTTCTTTATCTCCTTTCTCTTGACACCATTGCATTTTAGGGGATCGATAAGATGCTGATGATGAGGGAATGATACAAGGGCCATGAGTCAAAGGCACCAATTTGTAATATGAGCCTACCTCAGCCATGGAATGTCAAGAAAATCCAATCATGCATTTGCTTGAGTTTGTTATTTCCAAAACCTCTTTATGTGAACCAAAATTTTGATTGGGGGCCAATACCCATTCCCACCTTTAACTTTTGCAAAAACACATGCAAAATTAGATCTATGAGTTCGTCTAAGGGCCATGATAAATTTACTTGCTCTCTCATATCACCTATGCCAAAAAAACCATGATTATATAGCCGTTTTCAAGGTTTTGGCTAGAGATAAACAAGGTAACCTAGTCCTAGTATATTAGATGAAGAACCTAGATTATGGCCACTTCTATCCTCTCATTTGGATCAAAAACTATCCCTCAATTCAAAACATCCAAAGAGGGCTCATTTTGTTTAGAATTGATAGACCATATGCTTACAATAAATCTTTGATATATTTTTGGGGTTAGTAACTGCTAGAGCTTCGTTCTTAGATACTTCTCTCCACCAAACTACCACGTATTTATAGTGAGAACCAAAGGGATGCATAAGGTTTTCTAATCTGGTACTCAAGCTTCACTAGAATACACCTTTTGCTTAGTGGAATATTGTGTGTCTATGAAATCCACAAAAACATACACACATAAATTCTCTCCAATTCCATTTCACTTAGGTGTACATGCATACAAAGAATAAGATAGCCTTATAGTTATTTTATCCAAGCCCCTCATTTTCTTTTAGATTTATCCATCACCATGAAATATTAGGATATATGCTCATTTTACTTAAAGCCTAAAAGAACAACTATACTATGAGATCTATCTTTTATCTCTTGAAATTCATATTAAAGAGATGACGTATTTTATTTTGTCCCATATTGCTGTTGTATTGTATGTATACAATTGTATCATAATGATTATGAATTTCATAGATTTTTTCATAACGATTGTTCCATCAAGATATTAAACAAGAGCAAAAAAAAAGGAAGAAGGTAAAGAAAGAAGACATATAAGAGTTTTATTAATGTTGAAAACAGAAATCAACTTGGTTACATGCAAATAGAAATTTGGAAAAGGAATAAGGTACAGAAAGAAGAGATATAAGAGTCTTGAAAAAAGAAATCAACTTGGGTGTCCATCGTGCCTTGCATGCATATCGACTTGATATCTAGTCGAATATACAAAGTCATGGCTTCTCAATTTTAATATACACGATAAAATATGTCAAGAACATGTCCTTATCTAAATGATGGCTTTGTCTTACTTAGCCTATCCATTTTTTAAGATGTTTTCTTGATTAACAGAGGAGGATGCCGGTACATACAATGATAGGTCTTGGTGCAATGCTGTTCACTAAATCTTGATCATATTAATCAACTCATCATTAGAGTGGATCATATAATATTAGTTTAGATATTTTTTGAACTGGGATTTCTGAAACGTGTTTTTGTTTTTAACTTTTCTGGCTGATTAATTAATCTGACAAGATTAATTATAATCAATCTGATAAGATTTTTCTGAAGAGGATTATTACTCACAGATCTTGCATATCCAAGAGCCTATGGGCATATCGCACTTTTTTAACGGGACATGATGAGCGAATTTAGTATTAGCAAGACCTCTAAGTTCCATAGAGGCAAGGAAATAGAGAGCTTCGAAGATCACGCAGATTCATGACCTAGAGCAAACTATCATGACAATCGAATTTACTATGTTTTGTTCCAAAGGCGTAACTGTGTCCCTTTGGTGACAGCTGAACTACAATCTTTGTTTCAAGCTTGACAGCATTTGCACTATGTAACGATGGCAGTACTTGATGATTTTGTGTCTCTGTTTCAAGCTTGACAGCATTTGCACTATGTAACGATGGCAGTACTTGATGATTTTGTGTCTCTGTTTCAAGCTTGACAGCATTTGCACTATGTAACGATGGCAGTACTTGATGATTTTGTGTTAAGGCCATGTGCCCTAGTGTGTAAACGCATTCTCATGAAGAGCCTTGTCTATGTCAACGGAGGGTAGAATGACTACTTTACGGAATGAAACAAACGGAAAGGTTGTGAGACTGTCATTCTCTTGTTGCCGTTGTCATATGACGCTGAAAACAGTCAATGGATTTGCTAATTGAGGAAGCGAATACGGACAAAGAAGAGGGAGATGCAAGCAGAATTGGGGAAGAGGGCATGCATAATTGCTGGAATACGTGCAGCGAAGTAGTGTCTTTGAGGGGATGTGCTGCCCACATATTGAAATCAAACAAAAGGAAGGAATATTGGACGTAAAGGTCGATGGAGAGCCGGAGTAGATGGCGTTTCGGCATCAGGCGAATGCACTGTCATCTTGGCGAAGTGGCTAATTCATTTTAATGACCGTCAGTTCTGTCTGGGATGTTCAAATGGTCCTGACTCCTGCGTATGCTTTGTTTTGTATTTTAACGAGAAAGACAAGGAGCGACAAGACCGAAAGCTTAAATTATCGTTAAGGAGATGAGTCAATCGAGTTGGGTGATGGGTTGTTTAGTTCGCGTGTGTGCACTGTGTACGTGTGTGTGTGTATGCGTACATGAAAGCGATAAGAGTGAGGGTGAGAGTTGATCAGCTCATATAAGTTGGTACGTGGCGTCTTTGTTAGGACGTTCATCAGTCAGTTATATTGCTTAATTGTTGTACGACGATAGGATAGAGAGATTATATATGTCTTTTGTTTGCCGTTATTATTCACGAAGGATGGCGGAATACTGCGATTACGATTGTCAATTCAACGAAAATAATAATACAAAACTGTTCTGACCCATCGTGGTTTTCACGTATTAATTTGCCATACAATATCATTACAAATTATATAAGAGAATAGACTCATTGGTATATATTAATTTGTCATACAATATGTTTTGTTGATTTAAAATTATATAAGAGAATAGATTCATTGGTATATATTAATTTGTCATACAATATGTTTTATTGATAGAATAATTCATTGGTAGGGAACCGATCAAAAGATGATGATGTTTTTGATAGTATTTTATATCTATCTCGAGAGACATTTGTAAAATTTTCACTTGATTTTTTAAATCATGAATTCTTTTTTGTTGATCATCAATTGTTCTTTATAATCCAGGAATCGTTAATTCTTCATTGTATAATTATGCTTCATGTGATGATAGATCATGTTATGTTGTTGATGTAGCAGAATATAGGACCACTTTCGAGGAAGTGAGTCTTCGTGTCCTTGATTATGAAATTTTATGCCTGTATTCTTTCGGTGATCATTCCAATCTACACTTCGATAAAAAATATCTTATACAAAAACTTTTCGAATGAAATATAATTATATTTAATTATTATTTGATAATGATTTTTCAACTTGAACGAAACGTCAAAATAGAGTTTCTGTTAATGCTTTATGTTGTAAATGAGAAAGCTTTAATAATGTTGTAAATTGGTACTTCGCGTCTTTGTTGAGACATTTATCAATCACTTATACTGTTAATTGTTGTACGACGATAGAATTGTGAGATTACATGTCTTTTATTCGCCGTTATTATTCACGTAGGATGGCGGTATACTGAGATTACGATTGTCAACTCACCGAAACTGTTCTGATTTAAAAGTATTAATTTGCCATACAATATGATTAAAAAGTATATAAGAGCATAGACTCGCCTTCAGCAAAGCTGTTTCTTTTACTCTCGTCTCTTTAATGCGAAAATAGGAACTCGGAAGTCGCCCTGTGCGTGCGTCTGTACGTGATGGAAATCATAGGTTGCTTATCTGTGTCGGAAGGATCGGTGTGTATATGTATGTACGTTGGAAAAGAAGAGATTCTGACATAAATGGGCTTTATTGATTTCAAGCGACGCATGAGCGCAGGGGCTTTGAAAGGAACATGAGCTCTCTCTCTCTCTCTGGATATTCGCATTCTCTGCGATCCGATGAGGAAGAAGACGGCGGTGATTGCGCGGTCACCATTTCGATAAGCGACTTCATCAAAGGCTCTCTCTCTCTCTCTCTCTCTCGTCGTTGAAGGTCTTGTATTAGTGCTTTTCGCGCACGTCAGAAAAAGAGAGTCTCTCTCTCTGGTCCTTTAAGGTCTTCTATCAGTGCTTTTCGGGCAAGAGAGAGAGAGAGAGAGCACATGGTCGTGACTCGTTCCTGTCGAGCACGCAAGGTCCTTCCTGCCGATGCAGAGAGAGCACACGTACAGACATTCCTCCAGACCCATATCCTAAGTAAGTTCATCGGTCAAGAAGGACGCCACCAAGAGTCAGCGGCCAACTAATCTACTAAATCTATCTTCTGTCAATGAATGAAAGACATTGTCCAGCAACCGAATGACATAAAAAAACTCCTGAAGCTGCAATTTGAGAAAGTTCCAGCACACTCTCTCTCTCTCTCTCTCAATCCATCAACACAAGCGGCATGTCACTGCCAATATGATTATTCATTAGCTCATAGAGAGATACAGAAAAGAATTACGATTGATCACCACCTTACGAAATAATATGTGCTATGTCCAATCATGACTAAATGCTTACTACCTGCACAGCTATATTTCCTTGCTTTGCATGTGTGAGCAAAAATCAGGAGACATTTCAAGGTTTTTATGAGTGTTTTCAAATTACAACATAGAAAAGCAAAGCTCACATGGCTAAAGATGGATAGAAGGTGTCATAGAATATTTTTCATACTGGTTTTCCCTGATGTGGCCTCAAGCTTTGCACTGGGCATGGAACCTTCGATTCTGTCTTAGGAAGATGTTTTTTCCAAAGAGAACGTGTGTGTGTGTGTGGACCACATACAAATTAAAGAACGTCCAACTTAAAATGAACTTCGCAATCAAATCGACTTACATAAGTAAATACATACATATATTCATTCTTAGGAACATTCATACACAAATACATACATATATGCATACGTACATGCACATATACATACACACGTACATACGTTCATACATAACTGCATGCATACATTCATACATACTTATTCATGTTCCCACGACTTACGAGTACTCTACACTTTTGGTTCTTGGTTGACACATTATGCTTCCCTTTTAATCAATACGCATGCGTGCTTGGATATATGAAGAGATGCAGTCGTACAATTACGTACATTCTTAATCATATGTACAAGGTATACCGATTTCATATAGCATCACTTTTTATTCAGAAGCTAAAAGTAGCTTAAAAACACCGTGATTTAAAAAAAAACTTATGTTTGTACACTTAAAAGTAGCTTAAAAACACCATGAATTAAAAAAAACTTATGTTTGTACACTTATTTATATTTTTAATGAAGTATTTAAGAAATATGGTACTTTAGATAGATAAAAAGAGACATACGCATGCGAATATATATATATATATATATAACATACATGCTTACTAAGTAAGTAAGTGTAGCATAAAACTACATGCTTATCTAATATGTGTCACCCTAATCTAGCATGAAAATCGAGGAGAACTAACGTATTCCTTCTTCTTTCAAGAAAGGATAATATTTATATGTTTTCACTTGTTTTTTTGGAAACATAGTTTATTAACTTAAGGATAAATATTTCTATAAAACTGATATATAAATACACTATCATTCGAGGCATACATACATGCATACATAAATACACACACATACATACATACATTGTCGTGCGGATCTAGGCCTACATGGAAAGTGTTCGTAGTGTATGTGAATGGGACTAAAAGTCTATGTCTAGTCTTTATGCTTACTTGTCAAAGGCAAGCTAGATGTGCAAGTTTGGGGGTAAAATATCAACTTCACATGGAAAAAGAATAGTCAAGTTTTCTTGCATGTGAGTGAATGGTATCACATTGAACTTAGCACCTCTATTAAAAAGCATATTCTCATCCATTCTTGAAGTCTGAAGTTAAAAGAAGAAATTAGAGCTTGTATCAAATCAAAATTTATGTTTCGTATCTTCCTAATGTTTGATTTTTGTATTGTCAATTGTGTTGAAATACAAAAGGACTACTCCTACTCTACTCATATGCGCACATCTAACAAGCTAATGTGGAAGAAACAAAAGATAACTAAACATAATGAATTAATTAAAATCAAAATGACTTACATACAATGCTTTAAGAGCATGAAGGTTCCATGAGGAGAGTGAGGGCACTCTTGCCAAGAGCTTGAGTGAATGTCTTGTGGGGAGTAAAGGGAGGCCTTGCTTATATGGATTTTGGGAGAATTCCCCTACATGTGGGATAAATGGACTTACATGTGAATGATTCTAGCTTTGGACAAAAGGGTGGAGCATGGAACTCTCAACAACCCCCCTCCATGTGATGACCCTTTTGTTTTTAATGTGGGGGACTAGTGACATATGGGATCACTTAGTCCATTGGGTTTTTAGATCTAAGGACATATGGGGTCCTTAGACATAACTTGGACATATAATAGGATCCAAGTTTGGGACATATGACATCCCTTGATTTTTCATGGAAATATTGCATCCATCTGGTTTTTTATTGCATGGACATATGAGATCCATGATGCTACGACATATGGCATCATGGAGATCTTAGGACATATGGGATCCCAAGACATATACTTGGACATTTGGGATCCAGGTGGTTATCTACAAACATATGGGATCCCTAGACATGTAGAAGGGTTTACATCATGGGGTAGGTTGTGTGCTTATGGAACCATTTTCCACCTTTGATCTTTGTTCTTTTTGTTGTTGTGGTCTCCTTGGGACCCATTGATGGAATCTTTGGTAGGGTCCTCTTCCTTATTTTGAAAAAAATGTGAGCTATCCTTTCACATCAACATAAGAGTTGGTTTAAGAAGTGGTATAGAAGATGAAGTCTTCATTTCAAATTGCAAACCCAACATAGTCATATTGAAATCATCAAGAACTTGCTCTAATTTACATACTACAACCACTCCTTTTTGAAGTGTTCATAAACACTTGTAATTACATAAGAGTGTTCATAAACACTCCATGAAAATCTATTGATCCAAGATTATTAAATGAGAAGTGAAATAGAAAATAAAGTGAAGATAAAAGAGATGATGGTAAGAAAAGGAAAAAACATTAAGTGCTTAGAAGCACCTTTATTAAGATATATGGGAGGGAGGGAGGAAACAAAGAGAACAACATGACGATCTACAAAACTTACAAGGAAATTAACAACAATCAAGATCTAAGAGTGAAAATGGGAATACCCTATGCTCTGATTGTTAGACATGGTCAATGCTCCACCCTTATGGAAGACTTGCCATCATGCCAAGAAAGTAGTTCACCTTTGGGTGGACATTGAGGGGGGGTGTTAGATATTCTCAAGGCCTCACCCTTATGTAGCACCACCATTGTTCCATAACACTCTATTTGTAAGTCCCCCATTATGAGGAGACGCCATGTGAGAGTGTTGGAAATTGGTAGGTTCCTCACTTTGAGGTCAGATGAGGTCTAGTGTAGACCATAGATGGATAGTTAGGAAGGTTACTTCTAAGCCATTGGATTTGGGACTGATCCGAGGTGAGGATCGACCTAAATCAAGGGCTAGAAATAAGAGTAGCTTTATTAACTTGGGGAACGGTCTATTTTATGTGGGCCATTGGATCTAGACTTGATCCTAAATGTGGATTAAGCAAGATCAAGGGCTACAAACAAATGGATGGTGATCCTACCTTTCTACCATTGGATTTATCCCATTGATCAATGGTGGAGATTATTTTGGGCACGATCAAGCCACCACGACCCTAGAACATGGGAAGCTGAGTTAGGCTTGGAGAACCTTATAAGGATGGTCCCGTCCCCATGTAGGATCATCGTTTGTGGTGTTTCAAACCATTAGGGTGTCCATTTTAGTACCCATTGTGTTGGCATATAGCCCTTCACCTAGTTTCTATCTAGATCACCATCTAAGCTCCATATAGGCAGTGCATGGGTGGATAGAACCATCTATATATTGTTTAGTGTTTGAGTTCCATTGTATTAGATTTACGAGTTTGAGTTGAGTTCATCTTCTACTATTCTTGAGTTCACTTTCCATTATAACCAAATCCCTTGTATTATTCCCATGAATAGGGATATCTCTCTTTTTATCTAACCTTGATCTTATATGTGTGTTGTGGTAACCTCTACATGGCATTAGAGTTACACCACTAGCATACCACTCAATCTTTATTCATTTATTTTGTTTTTCTTTCATGGTATCAAAGCACAAGAAGGTATAGAAGATTGTAGAGATCATGGAGGCCAGGGAATCAACTCTAGCATTTGTGGAAGGAAGGCTTCAACATTCAAGCTTGTGAGAGGTAAATGCTTCAACTCCAAATTTTGTGGTAGGTAAAGGCTTCAACATTGGATTTCTTGGGAGGCAAAGGCTTCAATGCTATAGCTTGTGGGAGGCAAAGGCTTCAATGCTAGAGTTCTAGGGAGGCAAAGGCTTCAATGCTATAGCTTGTGGGAGGCAAAGGCTTCAATGCTATAGCTTGTGGGAGGCAAAGGCTTCAATGCTATAGCTTGTGGGAGGCAAAGGCTTCAATGCTAGAGTTCTAGGGAGGCAAAGGCTTCAATGCTAGAGTTCTTGGGAGGCAACGGCTTCAAGGCTTCAAGTTCATGGGACACAAAGGCTCAACACTATGGAGGTGTTAGCATCTAGAAGTGGAAGTGGAAGTGGATTTGGTGCAATGGATTTGGAAATGCAGATATTATGGCTTCCATCCACCAACCTTTAGTGAAGGCAAGTTAGATGGTACAAATTATTTTCTTTGGAAGTTCAAGATTACAGTTATCCTTGATTCTTATGATCTTTTGGAGATGGTAATGGGAAGTGAGCAAGAGCCACAAACTACCTTTGATCCATCGGATCTGAGTATGGTGATTCTTCCAAATGCAAAGCTTCTACAAGCTTGGAAGATAAGGAATGCAAATGCACTATATTATATAGCTAACAATTGTATGGAATCTATCTACCTCTTATTCAGCATACATCCAAGGCAAGTGAGGCATGGATTGTATTGAGGAGTCACTATGAGGTAAGAAACCAAACATGCATTTAAAATTTAGAAAATCAATCGGAAGCAGAGATGCTTGCGGAAGGAGAGAAGATGAAGGCATCCATTACTCAAATCAACAAGCCATTTGATGGAATGGCTTATGAAGGGATAGAGAAGACTAGCAAGGGGCTAGCTCGAAGGTGTCTCCAAAATTATCCACCAAAGTATGATGGAAGGGTAACTACTCTCAACACTCACGTGAGACCTCAAGCTTTGATATTTAAGGAGCTTAACTCCATACCAATGGAAGCGGATTTGTATCTTGAAGCTCAAGTAAGAAGTAGCGAAGGAGATGCTACATTCTCCACCAATGCATCAGGTAAAAATGGTTCCTCAACCAAAGGTAAGAGAGCAAAGAGGAAGAATAGTAAGAAGAAGATTCAAGGACAATGCTTCAATTGCAAAACGAAGGGAGAGACAATCGCAGATTTTCATGTAAAGAGGATAGATAAATAGTGTAAGGAGGAGACAATAGTTTCAGCTCAAGCAAAGGTGGTATGTTCCTCAACACAAGAAGAGTCAATTATGGATTCATGGGTACTAAACAACGATGCATCTCACCACATTTCCAATGAGATAGGTCACCCGAGTTCTATGGAGCCTCAGGAAGAACCCATCATTGTGGCAAGGAAAATATGGAAGGAGATGCAAAAGCAAGGTATTGTTCTTCATCACTTACCTACAATGAATGGAATGAAGGAACCTTGTCGAGCTTGTATGATGGGAAAGCTACGCAGAGAGACATTCCCACAAGAAAGCAAGAGTAGGTCAAAGGCTCCTCTAGTGTTGGTATGTGCTAACTTGTGTGGTAAGATGTCCATACAGGCCTTGGGAGGATCTTCCTACATTGTGATCATCGATGACTATAGCAAGAAGATCTGGATGTACTTTCTTTGTGATAAGGCTCAAGCTTTTGGAGAGATTAAAGAACAACCAAAATTTGTTGAAAATGAACCAGGGAAAACTGTGAAGAAGCTTGGATGAGGTGGTGGTGAGATCAACTTAGAGGAGTTGGAAGGCTTTTGCAAGTGCAAAAGGATAAAGTGTCAATCATTGACACCTCACACATCACATCATGATGGCATTATGGAATACAAGAGTCACACCATTGTTGAGATAACAATGTGTACGAGGAAAGTCATGGGCTTACCATATCAAATTAGAATGAGTCATCATGAAATCTACATTGGTAAGAATCCATCAGTTTCACACTTTAGAATTTTTGAGAGTGTGTGCTATGCTCTTGTACCAGGTCAAAGAAAGAACAAGTTGGAACCAAAAAGCAAGAGATGCATCTTCCTAGGTCATAATGAAAAGCAAAGGGCTTTCATATTGTATGTCCACGAGGAAAAGAAGATCAAAGAGAGTCGTGATGTGGTGTCTATGGAGCAGCCACATGCAATGGAGGAAAAGAAAAAAAAAATCAATTAAGGAGTAATTCACTATGTACCTGGCCCAAGAGTCATCCCTACCTATGATCAAGAGGAGGCATCATCATCAGATGGTGAGAAGAGAGTTTGCCAACCTAAAAATCACCCAAACAGATTGGTTGTTGCTTCAATGGGTGAAGAAGAAGCTTTATGGTCAGAGTAATCCTATGCCAAAAACTATTGAAGAGAAGGCAAAAGGACCATGTAGATCACAGAGAATAGAGGAACATAAGTGGACTTCTACACACCTAGTCATTATAGCCATGATGGTTGAGATTGTGAAGGAAGTAATGAAGCCAATAATTGAAGATGAAGCACTTGCAGATCCGGCATGGAAGGAGGTTATGCAAGCCAATTGTGACAGCTTAATGAAGAATGCAATGTAGTAGGTCACTAGCACCAAGTGGTTCTTGCAGGTGAAGTACATGATACGAGGAATCTTGGAATGCTATCAATGCACATTGATAGCATCAAGGACTTTCACTAGTGAATGATTTTGGTTTTCAAGATTCTTTTGCTCTAATGAAAACTTTGCATCATACTAATTCTAGAAACTCAGATGAAGTGGCAAGTTTTTGTGTTAAATGTCAAATCAAAACTTTTGAATGTTGACCTCAAGGAGGAGATACATGTGTCTCAGCCATCAAGGTTTGAGGCTCCACATTCAAAGAGTACATTATGTAAATTGAAGAAGGCATTCTATGTGATGAAACAAGCCCTAAGATCATTATATGAGCAGATAGACATTGGGAGCTACAGGAAGGTCTTTGCTAATCTTATCTACTTATGGAGTACCATACAAGATATTAGCTTTGCACTCAGACTTTTGAGAAGGCTCGGGAATAGACCTCATGAAGGACATTCAAGAGTTGGCCAGCAAGTAAAATTGAGAAGGATGGTAGAAATAGCATGCTATCCCATCAAGAACAATGCAAGAGGTACCGTCACCAAAGGGCTTACAAAGGATCTACTTCAAATACATCTTCGAAGACTTGGCATTGGGCCAAGAAAATATTTCACTTTTGGGTGGACATTTTTGGAGTTCGACGTCTGTGGAAGCATGCGAAGAGCACAAGGAAGAAGAATCTTGGGGCAATACACACATGCTGAATGTAATAACACTAGAATGTACAAAGACAAGTAACCTGTTAGGGCTATAGGAGTATATACAAGCTGGGGGGAAAAAAACTCCTAAAGAGGGAAAAAATTGCCCCGATGGTCCTAGTGTGTTCACACACATCACTACCTAAATATATCAACAAATCCCCCTTGGGAGTGATGCACTGAACAAGGCATTGGCACTCATGTATAAGGGAGTGCCAAGCTATGTGGAATCAATTCACAAAAGGAAGTAAGCCCAAAGCTTTGCAAAAAGCTTCAAACTTCTCCCGATGCAAAGCCTTTGTGAAAAGGTCTGCAATGTTCTCGTGGGTGGGCACATATGCCAAGCTGATCTCCCCAGCAGAGAACCTCTCCCTAACATAATCATAATGCACCTCAATGTGCTTAGTGCGAGCATGGAACACAAGGTTCCTTGCAATTGCGAATGCGCTCTGCCTCTCAATGAAGGTGGTGGTGGCAAAAGACTGACCAACACCTAAATCAGCCATAAGGCATCTGAGCCACACACACTCAATAGTTGTTGTTCAAGGTGCCCCATACTCAGCCTCATAACTAGAAGTGGCCATAGTAGGCTGCTTCTTGCTCAGCCAAGATATGCATGAGTTACCAAGCATGAAGCAAAAACCACTAGTGGACACATGAGTGTCACAGCAACCAGCCCAATCAGAGTCACAAAAAGCATGCAAATCTAGCAATAGGCATCTCCCCTTGGGATAAAACAACCCAAGTAGTCGGGTACCACTCAAGTAGCCAAAGATGCGCTCAACCGCTTGCCAATGCTTGACACTTGGGAAATGCATAAACCTGCTCATCTGTGAGACAACAAACTGAATTTCTGGTCGAGTAATACATAACTAAATTAAGCATCCAATAGTCTGTTGATAGAGAACAACATCAAACACATCTTCAACATCATGAAGACTCAATCATAAACGTGTCTCCATAGGAGTGGCAATAGGTTTACAGTCTTCAAGGCCAAAACACTATAATAATGTGTCAATATATTGTGTTTGACACAAAGCCATTCCACCATCAGCGTGCATAGATTGAATGCCCAAATAATGATGCAAATGCCCCAAATCAGACATCTCAAATGAGGCATGAAAATCAGCCTTAAAATTAGTAATATGCTTCTCACGAGGACCACTGAGTAGCATGTCATCAACATACACCACAATGATCAGAAGTACATCATTAGCACACTTAACATATAAGTTGCTTTCAGTTTGACTGTTCTAAAAACCATGTGCAATCAGATAGGCATGTATCTTTTCAGACCAAGCACGTGGTGCTTGTTTCAAACCATATAAAGCCTTTCTTAACCTACACACCTGATTTTCATGCCCTTTCTGCACAAATCCACAGGGCTAAAAAACATACACTTCTTCATGCAAGTCACCCTTCAGAAATGAAGTTTTAATGTCCAACTGATGCACCTTCCAAGCATGATGAGCTGCAAGTGTAGAGATGCTATGAACAATAGTCATTCGGTAAGTAGGTGCAAAGGTCTCATCAAAATCAATACCTCTTTTCTATGCATAACCCTTTGCAACAAGCCTAGCCTTATACCTGTCAACTGTTCCATTAGGCTTACACTTTATCTTGTATACCCACTTAGCACCAATGGCCTTCTTGCCAGGAGGAAAGTCACATAAATACCAAGTACCATTCTTTATTACAACATCATATTCAAACTGCATGGGAGCCATCCAATTTTCTAAATTTTGGTGCTTCATCAAATGAAACAGCCTCATTCTCATCACAGAGACTAGATGCAACCATAGCATAGCAATCAGATGCAAAAGAGGCACTATGAGAGCATGATCGAGTATGATATGACAGTGATGCATCTAATTTGTTGTCACACAAAGTATGCACCAACCATTTTGGCATAATTTTTGCCTCCTTAATATCATCTCTCTCATCAACAAGTGCATCATGTAAATCTACATAAGAAATGGGATGATCTACATCATCACATGAAACTTGCAAAGGCTGAGAAGTTGCCTCATTTGGACCAGCACTAGACTATCCACCTGTAAAAAGAGGTAGCAAAGCATCATACATATCTTTGGAGCTAATAGATGTCTCCTTAGTACATGAAAGTAATGGCTAAATATCATCTTCCACAAAAAAACAACACAGCTAACCAGAATGCATTTAGTCTGTGGATGATAGAGACGATAGCCTTTACTTTCAAACCTATACCCAACAAAAATACATTTTACTACTTTATCATCCAGTTTTCTACGATGTTGTTTAGGCACTAATGCATATGACATACAACCAAAAACACGCAGATGAGCAACACATGGCTTGCGACCATGCCAAGACTTATATGGAGTGATAAACTGGAGTGCTTTAGTGGGACACCTGTTAAGTACGTATGCATACAGCCTCAAGCCAAAAACTATGTGGTAAAGCCTGACTCTTGACGATACACCTCGCCATCTCCATGAGTGACCTATTCTTCTGTTTAGCAGTCCATTTTGTTGAGGTGTATACGACATTGTACATTGATGTTTTATCCCATGTTTAATGAGAAATTCATTAAATTCACAAGACATATATCCCCCCCCCCCCCCCCGAATCAGAATGGAGGGTGCCCATTTTGCATGCTGATAGATTTTCAGCCAAAACCAAAAACTGTTTGAAGCACATAAACACTTTAGACTTTGCTTTCATTGGATATACCCATGCATGCCTGGAAAAATCATCAATGAAATTCACGAAGTAAGAATAATTTCCAAAAGAGGGATTCTGCATAGGACCACATACATCACTATGAACAAGCTGCAATTTTTGCGTAGCTCGAACTAAACCATCTTTTGGAAATGAGGAACGCTGCATTTTTCCCAAAATAGAGCCTTTACACACGTTTACCTGGTGCCTCAAGTTTGGGTAAAGAGGACACCATTTCAAATTTCTACAAGCATAGCAAACTAGTAAAATTCAGATGACCAAAGCATGCATGCCAAAGCTTTGCATCTGACATAGCCTGAGAATCATGCATATGAGGATATGGTTGGATACACTCCATAAATGAGATGGTATTGCACAAATCCTACTCTACACCTGCCAATTTAGCTTTAGAGTAGCTTAGTAGACACCTTTACCTTCCCAAATATGCATTTGGATCCATGAAGTACCTTGGAGCATCACCTTCAAACAGTTATGTCAAAATAGACTACTTTCAAGATTGAAGAGTTCCAAAAACTTGCTATTTTGGGACTTGATCCTGCTCAGTATTTCACTCAATGCTCACTCACCGATTACAATTGACCAAGATCTTTTAGATATAGCTAATTGGAGTCCTAAGCTTGCTATACGAAGTTATTTCACTAATTTATGATGAGTATATGCAGAGAAATCACATTAAGAAGTTAGGGGTGTAATCCTGACTTTTTAAGAAGATGACATTGAGCAGACATAGATGTATTGCAGGGAAGTTATCGCACAAAGTACTGCGTCAAATGATATGAAATTTGCTAGATGAGAACTAGAAGGTCCAAGCTACATATACCAAGTTGAACTGCATTGATTGGATAAGAATACGTAGAGAACTTCTCAAAACAAATTCACTGAAATGAGTGCTTAGCAATAGACAACAGTAGACATGAAATAACTTGCACAAACTGAATCAAATGTATAACAATATGAATGTATGATACAAGGGAGATGATGTAGGCTTACTCATACATGTGTGGGCTTAGTGTACCCACAAGCCTGAAGCTCAATGTGTCCTTCTTCTTTCTCTACTACCGGTGACTAAAAGTCAGGGTCTTTTATAGATGTATTCACAATTTGAATTTTGAATTTGCCACCTAAAACTGATCCTACCTTTTAGGAATCTAATTGATTTGATTCCAACCACTTATTTGGTATGAAGTTCAACTCATAAAGTCATGAGATTCTCTCGATTAGTCTCTTTTACATTTATCTTGAGTAAATCTCATGGATGTTACAAGAAGTGTTCACATGTGACTTTATGGATAGTCATACTCAAATTGTGAAGTAAACCTTTAATATTCGGTCAAGCATCAAGGCTTGCCAAATGTACTAACAGCTCCCCCTCAAGCCTAAGATGATTCACTCTTAATTCCATATATATCTCTTGCAAACAAATCATTGATTTGAACCTGTTGAGTTTGCTTCCATCAAGTGATTTGTTCATCATGCCTTCACATCGCATCTATGTAGATACATAAGACAATTGTATCTCTTTGCTTGCAATCATTTCTCTAACAAAGTGATAATGGACTTCTATATGCTTAGTCCTAGCATGAAAGATAGGATTAGCGCTAAATGAAATGAACTCATATTGTCTCCAAATATATATGGAGTGCCAAATTCTAACCCTAAATTTGTATATAGACTCTTGATCCACATTGCGTCTTGAGTTGCATTTGCCAATCCTCTGTATTCAGCTTTAGTTGAAGAGAGTGCTACAGTAGGTTGTTTCTTGGAAGACCAAGAAATGAGCTTTGTACCTACAAAAGATAGATATCCAGATGTACTCCTATCATCTTTTGATCCTACCCAATTTGCATCAGTGAAAAGCTTTGCACTTAAATCAGATGTGTAAGGATAATATAAGCCCTCATTTATTGTTCCCTTTAGATACTTCAATATCCTTTTGGCTGCATCCATGTGAGGTTTCCTAGGAGTGTGCATGAATTGGCTAAGCACACTAACTCCATAGTAGATATCAACCCTAGTTAGGGTGGCATAGTTCAAGCTTCCAACTAGACTTTGGTAGCCTGTAATATCTTCAATTGGTTCCCCTTCATGAGCACTTAACTTGTGATTGACTTCCATGGGAGTACCTACAACCTTAATGTCCTGCATTTTGAACTTTGCAATCATATCTTTAATATACTTCCTTTGAGTAAGGAACATCCCTTGATCTGTATAGACAACTTCTAATCCAAGAAAATAAGAGAGCGATTTAAGGGCACTTATCTTGAATTCTTCCTTCATCTGGGATTTGATCTTCTTGATTCCATCTGCGTCATTACCTGTAAGAATGATATCATCTACATACACACATAAATATATAACTTCAGAGTTGTTGCTCTTAATGAAGAGTGAAAAATCAACCTTGCTCAGTTTGAATCCTTTGTCCTGCAAGAATGTAACAAGTCTATGGTTCCAAGCTCTTGGAGCTTGCTTGAGACCATAGAGAGCTTTCCTGAGTTTGCACACATACTCAGGATGTAATGTAGCAACAAATCTAGGAGTTTTTGCCATGTACAGCTCCTCTGAAATCCAACCATTTAAGAATGCATTTTTTACATCCAACTGATAAATGTTCCAATTCCTTGAAGCAGCTATACTCATGAGAACTCTGATTGTTGGCATCTTTGCCACACGAGAGAAGGTCTCCTCATAATTAATCCCTTGGGTCTGAGCTAACCCTTTAGCTACAAGTCTTGTTGTGTACCTATTTATTGATCCATCAAAATTCTTTTTTACCTTATAAATCCATCTAGATCCAATGATCTTCATGGATTGTTTCTTGGGAACTAGGTCCCAAGTCTGATTCTCTTGGAGTGCTTGTATCTCTTCCTCCATTGCTTCCTTCCACTCCGATTTCTTGTTTGCTTCTTCAAAGGTTGATGGCTCCTCTGAATTAATATCCTAAGCATTATAGATTAAGTGTTTACTGACCAGAGAGGTGTCAAATCCATACCTTTCTTTCCCTAGTTGATCTCCTTATTGTTTGTTGAGAGGATTCTGCAACATCCCTCAATTCTTGCATCTTCTTTTTACCTTTGTTGCTCCATACCTTGAAATTCCTTCTTGGTGTCTTCTAATCATCATCAAAGTCACTTGAAACTTCAAGTTGTTGATCAATTGCCTTTTGAATTGTTGGAAAGTCTTCCTCTAGTTCATAGGGTAGCTTGACTTTTCTACAATCATCTTCAAGCCACGAGTTGTTTTCATTAAACAAAACATCTCTACTAACAATGAAACCTTTAGTACTTGAATTATACAACCTGTACCCTTTTTTATTTAGATCATATCCTATGAGCACACATTTCTCTGCCTTAGGATCCATTTTACCTCTGATTTGTGATGGAACATGTGCATAAGCTATGCACCCAAATATTCTACAATGATCTAGGCTAGTACTCCTTCCATTCCAAGCTTCATATGGTTTCATCCCATCCAATGCTTTATATGGGAGCCTGTTGATGAGATAAGTGGTTATAGACACAGCCTCTGCCCATAGATAGTTGGGTAATTTTTTCTCATTAATCATGGACCTTGCTGCCTCCACTATGGTCCTATTCATCCTTTTTGCTACTCCAGTTTGTTTTAGAGTATACCTGGTAGTGATGTCTCTTTTGATGCCAAATTCATGGGAGAAGTATTCTCCCCCTTCATGTGACCTTAGCTTTTTCAATGTTTTCCCTGTTTGGTTTTCAAGAAGAACAAGATATTTTTTGAAACAATTGAAAAATTCATCCTTGTGCTTTATAAAATAAAGTATAGTCCATCTGCTACAATCATCAATGAATGATACATAGTACCTGGATCATGAAATTGAAGGGTCTTTACTACGTCCCCAAACATATGTGTGGACTAGCTCCAACAGATCACCATGAATGTATCCTTTCTTCATAAAGGGTTGTCTATGAGACTTCCCAAATTGACATGCACTACACTTATATATCATATGTTTCTTGGATATGTTTGGCAAACCAAGCACACTCTGATCCCTGCATATTTGCTTTAAACTTCTTTCACCTATGTGAGCTTATCGTTTATGACACATTTCTAATTCTGATAAAGTTTGTCCTCCATAATTGAAAAGTGCTATATTTCTAGTATCTTGTAGCTCAAATGTAAAGATTCTACCTGTCTTTTCTCCTTTTGTTATCCTCTTGAACCCTTGCTAAGGATCTTCAATAAATGCTCCATTTCTTGTAAACCTTACCTACAATCCATTTTCTACAATTTGTCCAACACTTATCAAGTTCTTGGTTATGGTAGGTACATACAATACCTTACTGACTAGATTCATATTTCCATATGAGGTCTTCACATTTCCAATCTTTTCAATTGAGTGCCTTGTGTCATCTCCTGTTTGTACCTCATGCTTGTTCCTTGGATCCTCCAATTCTAATAGCAGTGCCACATTTCCTGCTACATGATTTGAACAACCAGAACACATGTTCATCTGCTTTACCTTGCTTCATGGTCATGTTCATCAACAAAAGTGAGTCCTCTTGTGCCTAATCTTTAGTGTAATTGTTGTAGTCTCATCTTCCTCTATAGCCTCCGTGGTTATTATAGTTGTTGTAGTGGTTGTTGTAATTGTTGAAATTTTTTCATCTTCCTCTTCCGTAACTTCCTCTAGTGAATCCTCTTCCCCTCTGATTTCTAGGGTTCCTAAAACAATTCTCATTTGTATGGTTAGTTAATCCACATATGGCACATGGAGAGGAACTTTGGAATCTCCCCCTACCTTGTCTACCTCCTCTACCTCTTCCCCTTGTACCTCTACCTATTCCTGCAAAGTTAGCTTTGTCATGAGGAAGGAGATAAGAAAGAGAGCTCACACACACACTCTCACTCTCAAAGAGAAGCACACACACAGATTGGGGCAAGGAATAATGATATTCTTCTTCTTCTTCTATTACATAAAAGGAATGTACAAGAATGACCTAAAAACAAGAATACAACTACTGGAATATATAAAGAACAGTATGTAAGGAAAAACCTAATGTTCACAAATGAGTGAGCTGGCAAGAAACAAATTTGCCATCACTCTCGATAGATAAATCTAATAAAGCTCAATGAAGTGTCCCTGACATATACCAGCGTGACCACTATACATGTCACAGAAGTGAAAAAGTGATACGTGTCATCTTGGATCATCACGTGTTGAGCTTGATATCTCAACACTCCCCCTCAAGCTCAACACCATGTCCTCTAATCGAAGCATCTTCCGAAACTTCTTCAGCTTCTCTGCTCCAAGTGCTTTGGTGAAAATATCAACAACTTGCTCATTTGTTCTCACATAAACAAGATCAATATCACCTGCTAATACCTTCTCTCTGATGAAGTGGTAATGTACCTCGATATGCTTTGTTCTAGCATGAAAAATAGGGTTCCGTGCTAACTGTATGCTGCTAAGATTATCACAATAGATAGTGATAGGTTTTTGCACTTCCACACCTAAATCTGCAAGTAGCATCTCTAGCCATGATGCCCCACATGCTGCCATTGTAGAACCTCTATACTCAGCCTCTGTACTCGACAAAGTAGCAGTAGGTTGCTTCTTGCTACTCCATGTAACAGCGGCACTCCCAAGTGAGAATAGAAATCCACTAGTAGATCTTCTATCTGGAATGCTACCAGCCCAGTCTGCATCAGTGTATCCATGAACCTGCAAATCTACACCAGCCTCATAAAACAATGCATAATCCAAAGTAGCACTCACATAATGTAAAGGGCACCTCAAAGCATTCAAATGTGGTTTCTTGAGAACCTGCATAAACTCACTTTCAAGTCCAACAATGTAGCTAAGATCAGGCCTCGTAATTGTGAGATATATCAAGCTTCCCATAATTTTCGTGTACATAGTGGCATTTTCCAATGCTTCACCTGACACAGTGTCTAACTTCAAATTCTGATCTAATGGTATAGAAATTGGCTTACAATCAGCCATACCATACTTTTGCAACATATTCAAGGCATATTGCCTTTGTGACATCCATATACCTATTTATTTATAAATACACTCAATGCCCAAGAAATAGCACAGCACACCAAGATCTTTCAAGTTGAATTCCTGCATAAGAAGTTGCTTTAACTCTTTGATGCTTTCTTCATTATCACCCGCTACAATCAAGTCATCAACATAAATAGCCACAATCATGATGCCATCATCAGCCTTCCTTGCATATAGTGAATGATCTGCATCACACATAGAAAACCCAATGTTGGTCAAGTAATCAGCAATCCTTGCATGTCATGCACGAGGAGCTTGCTTCAGCCCATACAAAGCCTTTTGCAACTTGCAAATATATTATGGATACTTTGAATCTTCATATCCTTGTGGCTGGTCCATATATACTTCTTCCTGTAACTCATCATGTAGGAAAGCATTCTTCACATCCATCTGATGCAAAGTCCATCCTTTTGTTGTAGCTAATGCAATAAGTGTTCTGACAATAGACATTTTAGCTACAGGGCTAAATGTTTCCTCATAATCAATGTCGTATGTCTATGCATATCCTTTAGCTACCAATCGTGCTTTATACCTGCCTATGCTACCATCAGCATTATGATTTACCTTGTAAACCCATTTGTAGCCTATGGGTTTCTTTCCTTGCAGCAATGGAACCAGTGTCCATGTATCATTCCCATAAAGTGCAGCCATCTCCTCATCCATAGCTTTTTCTCAATCCGCATTTCCAATTGCATCTTCAAAACAAGAAGGTTTAGCATCTTGTATTACCTTGGTCATGTAGGCACAATAACGAGCCATATAACTATCATACGTCAATCATTGCACTAAATTCCGCATTCTCCCAGATCTTCTTGGTCATGGGTCACTTCTCCTTGTATCATCTACATGTGCCCTTCTTACTCCTAGAGTCTTCATAGAGGGCAATCCAAGTTCCTCATCAAGACTCTTTTCTGAACCACTTGAATCTCCATCAACGTCTTCAAAACCTGCACATGTTTTATGACCAGCAGACAGCTTTTCTTTACCTTTCTTGGATGTATTTGATGAATTTGCTGGATTGAAATTTCCACGCAATCTTCCACTCCATGGATTTGAGTTGGAACTATTGCTTGGTGATGCATCTGGTCCACTCAAAGCTTGAGATTCTGCACTTGATTTTTCAACATTTTCTTTGTCATTTGGTTCAAGATTCAATCCTTCTTTGGCATCTGCATAGAAGCTTGACATTTCATCAATACCACATCTCTGCTCAGCTTCACCTGTTGTGTGAGTGGGTAATAACATTTATATCCCTTTTGCTCAAGGGAGTATCCAATGAAGAGACACTTTTCTGCTTTTGGATCAAGCTTCATCCTCAATTCATCTGGAACATGTACATATGCAATACAGCCAAAAACTTTCAGATGTGATAAGTTTGGCTTTTTACCTGCAAACTTCTCTTCAAGTGTAACTTGATGTACAACAGCAGTCGGAGTTCTGTTCATGATGTATACAACAGTATGAAGAGCTTCTACCCAATAACAATGAGGCATGTTCTTCTTAGCCATCAAGGCTCTTGATATTTTTGCAATATGTCTATTTTTACATTCAGCAACACCATTTTGTTGTGGTGTGTACCTGCATGAAAAATGATGCCGAATTCCATGACTTTTTAGAAAATTGTTGAACTCATTTGACATGTATTCACCTCCTCCATTAGACCTTAATGATATGTTTGAATATACTTTCCTGTCTACTTTTCCACCATAGCCTTAAAATTCTGGAAGTGAGTGAACACCTCACTCTTCTCTTTCATGAAATATACCCATAATTTTCATGTATGGTCATCAATATAAGTAATATAAAACCTGCAACCATCCATAGATGTGGTCTTTGCAGGACCCCAAACATCTGTATGTACTATTTCTAGCACATTCTGACTAACATGCTTGTCATGCAAAAACGATGATCTTGATAGTTTACCAAATTGACATGTTGCACATACCTTTTGCATTTCTGCAACCTTGAAATTTGGTAGTCCATTGGCAATCTCCTTTGACTGCATCAATTTCAGCCTTTGCAGATTTGCATGTCCAATTCGTTTGTGCCAGATCTCTATATCGGCAATAACTCCTGCACCTTCCGCAAACACGGATACATTCATTTCAGGAATTTTCACATTTAAGGTGAACATCATACCCTCTTTGTTTCCTTTGGCAATCAATCGTCCACCCTGTTTGTACTCTTCTACATATAACCCATCAACATTGAACCTAACTTCTAATCCTTGGTCAACCATTTGTCCAACAGAAACAAGATTCTTTGTTATATTTGGAACATGCAACACATCAGCAAAATTTTTATCTTTCCATCCTCCATAGACAGTGCTATATTTCTTGTATGCTCGATAGGATGTGATGTGTCATCCCTTGTTTCAACATATCCAGGAAGTGGCAATTTTTGCAAACTACTAAACCATTCTGCATGATTGTTCATGTAATTTGAAGCACCTGAATCAACATACCATATATTAGCATTCCATTTTGAAACATCAATAGACATCGTGTTCATCATCTGATATTGAACCATGAACAGCTTCTCAAAATCATCTGCACTTGTGGATGCATAGTTATTCTGCTGCCGTCTGTTATTTTGATTCTTCAACCTGCAATCACATTCAAAACGTCCAAGTTTACCACAATTCCAACATCCTTTACTGTCATTACCTGAGTCATTTGTTTGGAAATTTCTACGGCCTCTCTAGCTCCCCCTACCTCAAAACTGTCCTCTTCCTCTTGCATGATTCTGTTGTTGACTTTGGTCTTGGTTACTATTTCTGCTTCCACTTCCGAAATGTTGGAGTTAGACGTTTGTAGAAGCGCGCGAACGGAACAAGGAAGAAGAAGAAGCTTGGAGCACAACACACAATACTGAATGTATTACTCGAGAATGTACAAAGATAAGTAGCCCATTAGGGCAATTGGCGTATATACAAGCGGGAGAAAAAAACCTCTTAAAGAGGGAAAAAAGTGCCCTGGCGGTCCTAGTGTGTTCACACACATCACTACCTAAATATATCAACAAATCCTCCCTGGGAGTGATGCGGTGAACAAGGAGCTAGCACTCATGTATAAGGAAGCGCCAAGCTATGTAGAAATCACTCCACAAAAGGAAGTAAGCCCAAAGCTTTGCGGAAAGTTTCAAACTTCTCCCTAGGCAGAGCCTTCGTGAAAAGGTCTGCAATGTTCTCCTGTGTGGGCACATATGCCAAGCTGATCTCACCAGTAGAGAACCTCTCCCTAACATAGTGATAATGCACCTCAATGTGCTTAGTGCGAGCATGGAACACAGGGTTCCTCGCAACCGCCAATGCGCTCTGACTGTCAGTGAAGATGGTGGTGGCAGAAGTCTGACCAATACCCAAATCAGCCATAAGGCATCTAAGCCACACACACTCAACAGTCGCTGTGAAAGCTACCCTATACTCAGCCTCACAACTGGAAGTGGCCACAGTAGGCTGTGTCTTGCTTAACCAAGATATACATGGGCTACCAAGCATGAAGCAAAAGCCACTAGTGGAAACACGAGTGACATAGCAACCAGCCCAATCAGAGTCAGAAAAAGCATGAAAATCTGGCGGTAGTGATCCCCCCTTAGGATAAAACAACCCAAGTAGTCGAGTACCACTCAAATAGCGAAAGATCTGCTTAACTGCCTGCCAATGCTTGACTCCTGGGCAATGCATAAACCTGCTCATCTGTGAGACAACAAACTGAATATCTCGTTGAGTAATGCATAAGTAAATCAAGCATTCAACAGCTTGTTGATAGAGAACAGCATCAAATGCATCTCCATCATCATGAAGACTCAATCGTAAACCTGTCTCCATAGGAGTGGCAATAGGCTTACAGTCTTCAAGGCCAAAATGCTACAATAATGTGTCAATATATTTCGTTTGACACAAAGCCATTCCACCATCAACTTGCATAAACTGAATGCCCAAATAGTGATGCAAATGCCCCAAATCAAACATCTCAAATGAGGCATGCAAATGAGCTTTAAAATCAGTAATATGCTTCAATAGGACCAGTGAGCAGCATGTCATCAACATAGACAACAATGATCAGAAGCACATCATTAGCACGCTTCACATATAAGGTGCTTTCAGTTGGACTGTTCTCAAAACCATGTGCAATCAGATAGGCATGTATCTTCTCATATCAAGCACGTGGTGCTTGCTTTAAACCATATAATGCCTTCTTTAACTTGCACACTTGGTTTTCATGCCCTTTCTGCACAAAGCCATGGGGCTGAAAAACATACACTTTTTCATGCAAGTCACCATTCAAAAATGTTGTTTTAATGTCCAACTGATGTACATTCCAACCATGATGAGCTGCAAGGGCACAAATGCTCCAAACAGTAGTCATATGGGATGTAGGTGCAAAGGTCTCATCAAAATCAATGCCTCTTTCCTGTACATAACCCTTTGCAACAAGCCTAGCCTTATACCTGTCAACTATACCATCCCGTTTACACTTCAGCTTGTATACCCACTTAGTGCCAATGGCCTTTTTGCCAGGAGGCAAGTCACATAAAGACCAAGTACCATTCTTCATTATAGCATCATATTCACATTGCATAGCAGCCATCCAATTTTATGAATTTTGTGCTTCATCAAACGAACAGGCTCATTCTCATCAGAGAGACTAGATGCAGCCATAGCATAGCAATCTGATGCAAAAGAGGCACTATGAGAGCCTGAATGAGTACGATATGATAGAGGTGCATCTAATTTGCTGTCACACAAAGTCTGCACCAGCCATTTTGGCATAGTTTTTGCCTGCTCAATATCAGCTCTCTCATCAACTAGTGCATCATGTAAATCTGCATTAGAAATGCAATGATCTGCATCATCATATGAAACCTGCAAAGGCTGAGAAGTTGCCTCATTTGGACCAGCACTAGACTGTCCACCTGTAAAAAGAGGCAGCAAAGTATCATACATGTCTTTGGAGCTAACAGATGTCTCCTTAGTGCATGAAAGCAATGGCTGAATAGCATCTTCCACACAGACAAGATCACGGCTAACCGGAATGCATTTAGTATGTGGATGATACAGACGATAGCCTTTACTTTCAGAACTATACCCAAAAAAAATACATTTTATTGCTTTATCATCCAATTTTTTGCGATGTTGCTCAGGCACTAATGGATATGCCAAACAACCAGAAACACGTAGATGAGCAACAGATGGCTTGCAATCATGCCAATCCTCATAAGGGGTGATAAACTGCAGTGCTTTAGTGGGACACGTGTTCAGTACATATGATGCACACATGACAGCCTCAAGCCAGAAACTATGTGGTAAAGCCTGACTCTTGACCATACACCTCGCCATCTCCATGAGCGACATGTTCTTTTGTTCACCAACTCCATTATGTTGAGGTGTATACGGGACTGTACACTGGTGTTTTATCCCACATTCAGCCAGAAATGCATTAAAATCAGAAGACATATATTTTCCCCCTCGATCAGAACGGAGGGTGCCCATTTTACATGCTGACAGATTTTCAGCCAAAACCAAAAACTGTTTGAAGCACATGAACACTGGATATACCCATGCATGCCTGGAAAAATCATCGATGAAAGTCACGAAGTAAAGATAATTCCCAAAAGAAGGTGTCTGCATAGGACCACAGACATCACTATGTACAAGCTGCAATTTCTAAGTAGCCCGAACTGAACCATCTTTTGGAAAGCACGAACGCTGCATTTTGCCCAAAATAGAGCCTTCACAAACATGTTTTCCAGGTGCCTCAAGTTTGGGCAAAGAGGACACCATTTCAGATTTCTGCGGGCGTAGCAAACTAGAAAAATTTAGATGACCAAAGTGTGCATGCCAAAGCTTTGCATCTGACATCGCCTGAGAATCATTTACTGCACATGCCAAATCATTTACAGATCTTTCATAGTCTATGAGCTTATACAGCCCACGACATAAAATGCTAGAAGTAATAATCACATTGCCATTTGAGAGATCATGAACTGTACACCTGTCATCAACAAATTTCACAACCAAGCCAATCTTGGCTAATGCAGAACTGATAACAGGTTCTTCTTGATCCTTGGCACAAATAAAGCATCTGTCAAAGTGAAAGAACTGCCATCAGCAGTAGTCAAAATGATCTTACCAACTCCCATAACAGGATAAGAGGAGTTGTTGGTGCATGTAACAATATTCCCTATAGGAGTAGGCTCGAGTGAAGAGAAGAAACTGCGCTGCGAGGTAATATGTTTGGTTGCCCCACTGTCAAAATACTGGCAAACATCTGAGCCTACTGCAGACATGCAATGCTCATGAGAAGATGGGACAAAACTACAAACAGTAGTAAACACCCATTCTTCTTCCTGCACAAGATTAGCAGACTCTGTTTTTGGTGTAGAGGCCTCTACAACAACCATTCCAGCCTCTTTCTTCTTTGCCTCTTTAGTAGCCAGTTTTGGACAATTCTTTATGATATGATAATTCCCTTTATAGTACTTACAAAAAAATTTTTGCTTTTCTGATTTCTTCTCATCTTTATCTTCCTTATTTGAATGTGCAGAATTAGCAGATTTTTGCTTACTAGTTGAAGAGCTCCATTTTCCTTTGCCCTTTTGACTAGCGAGGAAAGCTTGATCTGCAGCTTGCATAATGGACCTGTTTTGCCTGGACCGATCTTCCTGCAATAGAACAGAGACTAACTCCTCAAATAATAAGGCACTTGGATTGCCTTTCATCATCAACTAAAGAGTAGAAGCAAAACTCTGATATGAATCAGGAAGATCATTCAGAACGTTTGGCACAAGTGAGCTATCTGGTATAACCTCATCAGTAGAAATCAACTGTTCCTCAAGTCTTTGGTCTTCATTAGGAAATCGCCCATAGAATCACTTTCATTCATGTGCTCACTCTCCAATTGTTTTCACAGGTAAGCAACACGAGCCTCATTCCTAGCTTGGTACAATGTGGTAAGTGTATCCCAAGCATCCTTAGCTGTTCTGCAAGAGCAAATGTGAGGAGTAATGGCACGTTTGACAGACAAAGCTATCAATGCATGTGCCTGGGCATCTCTGCTATCCCAACAAATTTGCTCTGCAGTAGAAACCGCAGCACGAATAGGAATATGCAAAATATCATCATCTTTGACACCTTCTGCATCAGCTTTAGTACCTGCAGTTGTAACAGTTGCAGGTGTGATACGACATTTTTCGACACCCTACACAATGTTCCACAGTCCTTTTGCAACCAACGTATGTCGCGTCATATAAGCCCATAACGGGTAGTTGGTACCATCCAACTTATCCTCAATAGCCAACATACGGAATACATCACTGCTTTCAGCCATGGCCAGTGACTAAAATACCTTGATGCAAAAAATTTATTGTATCTCAAAATGTTGAACATAATTGCCTAGACGAATTCTACTAGACCTGTAGTAGACTTCGAGATGCTTATATTGGCAAACAAAAACTGGTATATACCTTTGGCACAAAAAGACAAAATAGCCTACACAAGCACCGCGATAGTGCATTCAGAGACCGAAACGAGCTCAGATCCCGATTTCGGCACCACATAGCGAAGCTGTTTTGATCTTGAAAACACGCTGAGTATGCTCAGCAAAATTCATGTGATTCTGAGACTAGAAACGGAGGAGTGTCGAGGGCGCCCTAGATGAAGCGACGACCTGCTCTGATACCAATTGTTGGAGCTAGACGTCTACGGAAGCACGCGAATAGCACAAGGAAGAAGAAGAAGCTTGGAGCACAACACACAATACTGAATGTATTACTCGAGAATGTACAAAGATAAGTAGCCCATTAGGGCAATAGGCATATATACAAGTCGGGGGAAAAAAACCTCCTAAAGAGGGAAAAAAGTGCCTCGGTGGTCCTAGTGTGTTCACACACATCACTACCTAAATATATCAGCACGAAACCTCTACCTCTGCCGCTTCCTCTGCTAGAGTAGAATACCTACTCAGAACTATATTTTCCTTGAGAGTTTGAATCCTCTCCAAGATTCTTTTCTTCAATAATCAGCATGGATACCAGATCAGCAAAATTTGGGATATTTTCCTTGGTCTGTATAGAAGTTCTGAACTGCTTATATGCAGCTCCTAAACCATGAAGACACACTTCTACCTTATCATCATCATCTACATTCACGCCAATATATGCAAGTGACTCACATATGCTTTTGATTTTCAAGGTGTAGTCACTTACCGACATGCTCTTCTTCTCCAATGTATGCAGCTCGTTCTTGAGTTGCAATTTCCGTGCCTTTGTATTGGTGTCATACAATGTGACCAAGTTGTTCCAAGCCTCTTTCAAAGTCTTGGCATCCTGTATGTGTCCAATCATGCTATCATGTATGCTAATAGATAGCCAGTACATTACCTTTCATGCTCCTTGATTCCATTCCTTATATGCTCTTAACTGATCTGTAGTCCAATTCCTTTCTGTTAACTGTGGAGCATTTTCATTCTCTCCTTTGATAACCTTTTCCCATCAGGAAATTCATCATTCTGAATCTCCAAGCATGGAAATTGTTCTTGTCCAGCTTATCGCTCATAAGCTAACTCATTCCATCTGCATTTGCCATTTCTGCAGCAATTCTCAACACTTCAAAACACTACAAGCAGCACTTCTGATTGAACACTATCACACTATGATGTGATAGTTTAATCTGAGAAAAACACAATTTTTTTTTTGAAAACAATAGGAAATATAAAATTGATGCAAGTCAAAAGAAGGAATACAACTGAACCTCAAAAGAGGTCAAGGCCGGTCAGAAACTAACTATCCCCAATGAAAAGAGGGGGACTCATCTGAGGAAAATGTTAACAAAATCACTTACAATCGTGATCATACCAAGTCTAGGTTTGGAGCGAATACGAAGCATCCTTTCCTTCCACAGATTAAAGTAATACTTCTTAATAATTACAAAAGGGTTGGTTTCGCCCATAGGGGTTTCTTGATAAAAGGATAAACAGTGATTCAAGATTTTTCTTAACCCCAAAAGAAAGGAGAAGAAGTGGTCTTTTCCTCTTTTGTTGAAGATTGCACTATTTCTACTCTTCCATATAGCCCCACAGAGTATGGCTCCTGATAACCTGCCACAGAAGGATATCCATCCCGCTCGATTCACCAATCAGGATTTCTTTGTAGCTGAGAGCTTTGATACCATGGATTTGGCAGTACGACCGAATACCTTCCCAGTATCTAGTGGCAAATTTGCACTTTAAGAACAGGTGCTCCAAGTCTTCTTCTTTGCCACAAAGCTTACATAGACCTGCATCAATTTTATATTTCCTAGCTTGGCTGCCCGTCCAAATGCCTTTGAGAAGAATAAGCCAGTTGAGACAGGACTGCTTGTTAGAATGGGGGAAGGACCAGGAGCTTTGAAACCTGTACTTCCACTGTAGGTGAGACCAAGGAAGATCTCACTTCTTATTTAGCTTCCCTGTAATATCTTTAATGCTCCTGGTCGTCCTTCTATAAGTGCACAACATATCCCAGGCGACCTCTTGGAGAGAGATCTCTTTCCTCCACATGTTGGCTTCCAACTTATCCAGTAGCTTCACCTTTTTATCCAGGAGTATCTGTTTACAGTGCAAGGAGAGACAGTCAGTTTCAAGAATAACTCTATCATCTAAAACATCACCTTCTCTTATCATGTCATGCCAATGACCAAAGCCCTTCTTTTTACACTTGTTCCATCTAATAGGGAGAGAAGGGTGGGTTTCTTTATTTGTCCAACCAAACCAGATGGAGTCCTGCAAAAAAAAAGACAAATTTTGAGCATACCAAATAGGGAGTTTAAATTTCTCCTTGACCACCATCCAGGCTTTCCAGAAATTACATATCAGGGAGCTTCCCTTAGGAACAAATTCAACAGGAGAAGCGATCACATCTCAGAGAGTACAGTTATTCCAACTTTTATTATGCTTAACATGAAAACTGTTCATACTTCTTTTGATCAAACAAGCCCAGAAGTCCTTAGAGGAAATAGATCTGTAAATCCATTTGGCAGCCATTTGGGTAGCCATCCTAGATGGGCATATAATACCAAGGCCACCTTCAGCTTTCTTGATACAACAAATATTCCAGGCTACTTTGAGAATTTTAGATCCACTCCATAAGAACCTTCTGGCCAAAGAGATGGCTTGCCCAATCTGCTTCTTGGTGGGCTGCCAGCAAGCCAGAAAATAAGTCAGTGTAGGCAGAATATAATGCTTTTGAACAAAAGACCTTTGATAAATACTATACTGCATATCGATCCACATGTAAATTTAGCCCTAAATTTATCAAGCATCCAATTCCATCTTTGGTCATTGGTGATGCCAAATCCCATAGGAATGCCCAATAGCCTAAAGATCGTCCCTTTTTTTATGATGTCACATCCTGCTGCAATAACTCACTCAGGAATCTTATTATTAGTAGCAAAAAAACCTGTTTTTCTGTGATTGACCACATAACCACTGGCCAAACAGAATAACTCAAGGCAGTTGAGGAATTGGTTAGCAAAATTTTCATCAACCTTCATCAACATGTTTGTATCATCAACAAACATTTGCAGACCCAGTTGGGAGTGGGCCTGAGGAATTTCCAATCTTGAGATAGTCCCTTGGCTGATGCATTCCTTCACAAGCCACCCTAAAGCATCACTGGCTATAGCAAAAAGAAGGGGGGCAAGGGGGCAGCCTTGCCTTATGGACCTGCATAGTCTAAAAGGAGAAGAAAGATTACCATTGACAGCCACTTTAGAAAAAGCATTCCCAAAAAGAATACTGACAAATTTGATAAACCTTTTCCCAAAACCAATGTCATGCAGAGACTGGAGAATAAAATCCCATTCAATCTTGTCATAGGTCTTATCAAAGTCTATTTTAAAAAAATAAGTATCAATGTTCAACTCATTGTAGTAATCAAGACTTTCCCAAATAGTAATAATGGTGTCCAGAATATATCTACCTTTAATAAACCCCTTTTGCTCAGGAAGGATAATACTATCCATAAGAGGACTCAACCTTCTGGCCAGGATGGAAGCATAAATTTTGTACAAAGAAGTCAGACAAGAGATAGGTCTCCATTGTTTAAATCATCTTTGGGACCTTTTTGGTGTATTAACTTTATCACTCCAGTATTAATGAAAGCGAACAAGGCACCCCCTAGTGGCTTCTTGCCAGATCTTGAGAATAATGGGCACCAAAACTTCCTTAAATTCTTGATAAAATTCATAAGGCATACCATCATGCCCAGGTGACTTACCAGGCTTCAATTTGCTAATGGATTCTCTAACCTCACCCTCAGAGAGGGGCATGTCACGGAGGGATTCCACTCCCTGAGGAATCATCTTCTTCCTACAAAGGGCAATGGCAGCTCTTGCACTCCAGACAGAGTCGCCTCTCTTGGGAGGCGGAGAGAATACATTGGCAAAGAACCTATGAGCAACCTGCAGATTCTCCTTCATATTAGCAACATGAATACCAAAGTTGTTTTTGAGCAGGGGGATGAAATCCCTGGCTTTCTTCTTCCTCATGAGGTCAAACATGTGCTTGTTAGGCTTATCAATTTTTCCTGCCCGAAATTCTCTAGACGTGGCAAGGGCACCTCTAGCAAGGAGGTAGTCCTCATGCTTCACTTTAACCTGGAGCTCCTGAATCTTATGCCTCTTGGTTAGCAGATCAAGATTAGAACAATCTATGTTATTTATCTCCTGCAGAAGCATCATCCTTCTATTGTACCTATTTTTTTTAGCCTTATACTTGTAGTAAGTAAGCAAGGCCTGTATCTCTCTGATAACTTCCTCCCAGGCCACAAAAGGCGACACATCCCTACTAAAGTGGAAATTAAGAAGATTAGCAATTCTTTCCTTCACAATAGGCATTTTAAAAAGAGAAGGATCCATGTGCGGCCAGCCAGCCCTATAACAAGGGTTGTTGCTAAACAACTTCACAATCAGAGGAGTATGATCAGAAAGCTGAAGGGACTGATCAGTAGTACAGCAAAAATTCCAAAGATCTTGACTCCTGCCAGCATGCATATAAAATCTATCCAATCTAGCAGACAGATAATTGGTTTGATTTCTGTTATTCCAAGTATGACCAGTGTTGCCAGAGAGATCTAAAAGGTTATGTTTATTAATCATGTTAAACCAACACTGTTTTTCAAAACCAGAGATCACATTATCACTGTTACCATATATATCACCAAGGTTGGTAACCATGTTGAAGTCCCGTGTCAAAAAGATATCTCCATTGATTCTACTAATTTCCTCCCAGCACTTGGACCTGTTCACAGCCTGATTAGCATCATAAACACAGACAACAATGAAATTGAGAGGCTCTTTACAATTCACAGCAATCCACTGATTGGAAGGACTCACTTGCACCTCTTCAATTAAGTGGCACAGGTTATTATTAATGCCAATGGCAGCACCACCCTTACCATTGTGGCCCGTGTAGACCCAGTGGCAATGGTTAGAAGTAATTTTCAGGTTTGTCATGAGTTGGGATCCCCCAATCTTCAACTCCTGCAAACAAATGAAGTCTGGGGCGACCGAAGCATCTTTGAGCCAATTATTAATCATCTTACCTCTGATAGGGTCAGAGAGACCCTTGGTGTTGAGAGAAATCAGATTAATGCTTTCCATGAGAAACAAAACAAAAGCTAAAGAACAAAAAGAACTCACTTTTTGTGATTCTTAACGGGCTTAACAGTTGATATCGAGGACCTTACATTGTCCTTCCTTTTGGTTTTGTTCTTTTCTTTAGATTTAGGGCTAGGAGTTATAGCACCTGACATACAAACATCTTGTTCATTGGGACAACCAAGACTCACTTGAGCCATAGTTTCCTCATCATACTTATTAATTTGTTCCAAAAACATTTCGTCACAATTACTGTTCACATCTTCTTCTGACGACACAGAGACAGGAGAGATACCTGCAGCGTTCCTGCAAGAGAAATCCTTTTCCACTGGGAAGCACCCTTCTCCTTTCTCCTATATATTATACCTTACCTTATTTTGCTCTTCCTGAACCTTTAACTCCTCATAAACATTAGTTCCAGAGGGTTGAGTATCAAGGTGAGTGATTTCTTCAAGGACCTGGTAGGGATTAAAAATCTATTTGACAAGCAGCAACCCAGGTTGGGATTTTTTTTCCTTTGCTTGTTTGTAACCTTTTTGAAACCTTGATCATCCTTGTTCTGCACCTTATTAATGTGTTCTGTAGCAGGGGGTCCCTTCTCCAGATTTTTGCTCTTTTTCTTGATTTTTAACTAGAAGAGGGCAGTCTTTTATTAAGTGTCCATATCTGTAACAATTAAAACACGCATTAGGCAGGTTCCTGTAAAACACCTTTTGATCATGCAGTTTGCAACCTTCAGAATTCTTAATCACCAACTCAGTTTTAATATTTTTAGAAATGTCTACTTCTTTAAGCATCTGTGGCTCCCATTTAGGATTAAAATCTTTTCTAGATCTCTGTCCGAGAACTTTCCCAATCAATGAGCCCAATTTTTCAAGCCATGGATAGTATTCCACAGGAAAATCCAGAAACTCAACCCAAATGGGGATCTTAGTCGGCTTGCTACCCCTTGGGTTAAAGCCTGGGTACCATTTGTAAAAAGAGATAGGTGTGTTCCTAATAATCCAATGACCTTCAGCAATAACTTGCATAGCGTTACTAGCATCCTCAAAGAAAAAAAGGAAAAAGTTATTGGGCAAGTATTGCACGTGCTTAGCAAAAAGCCCTTTACTTTCCCAGTTCACTCTCATCCAGTTCTTAAGTATTTCTAGAATATATGAGCGTTGTCGAACAGAATGTAAGTTACAGTTTTCAAATTGACCTGTTTTTTTGTGGGCCCCACCTTGCGGGCTCAAAACGGAGGTCGAGATGGCTCCGAAACCCTGAATATTTTGAGTTCTTCTACCTTCACGCCAATTTTCGTAGCAAACGGAGGTCGTTTGTGAATCACATTTTCTCCATGCCTTGTCATGTACTCTTCAGCGTCACCTTCTCCGCGAGCTCTCTACAACCACTCTAGCTCTAATACCATGTCACGAGGAAGGAGATAAGAAAGAGAGCTCACACACACACTCTCACTCTCAAAGAGAAGCACACACAGAGATTGAGGAAAGGAAGAATGATCTTCTTCTTCTTCTTCTATTACATAAAAGGAATGTACAAGAATGACCTAAAAACAAGAATACAACTACTACAATATATAAAGACTAGTACGTACGGAAAAACCTAATGTCCGCAAATGAGTGAGCTGGCAAGAAACAAATGTGCCATCACTCTCCGTAGATAAATCTAATAAAGCTCAATGAAGTGTCCCTGACATATACCAGTGTGACGACTATACATGTCAGAGAAATGAAAAAGTGATATGTGTCATCCTGGATCATCACATGTTGAGCTTGATATCTCAACAAGCTTGGGAGGTACTAGCTTCATCATCAGATTTCTTGCCTTTACCTTTACTATCCTTAATCTTTCTCTTATCAATGTATAAGGCAGAGGATTGATTACCTTTTGAGTTGTCATTGTTCTTCACAAGCTTGCCTTCATGAGTGAATAGTTGTCACAGGTCCATGGTTCCATAGTTCCAGTCATGTACAACATTAATTCCAGCAATCTTCCATATTGACAAAACATGAACATATCACAACTTAATCATACAAATGATGAGATAAAGATAGAGAAAGAATAGACGACATGTGTAAGGTGTTACGTAAGCCATCGCTTACTCATAGTATCATATATTCCAATGTTCAATGTACAATGTGGGAGCAAAATTCTCAACCATTCTATGTGATGAGAAATGGATGTATGAGTGAATGTACAATGTAACAAACATATTCAGATGTGTGGACAGTAATCTGAATATACATGAGATGTGTGACCTTATAGGTTATAGAAGAGTGAATATGAGTGACTGAAAGAGGAAGGATCAGTGTGAACTGAAATCCTCAAACTCATGTGAACACACCTTCTTAAACACCTCATCAAATATGCATAAAGCATATAAGTACTGATTCTCTTGTACCTATGCCGAATAGGACTCCTCCTGATATGAACGCCACAGCCTCCATAAACTTCAAGTAGTACCTGTGTGCATAAAGAGAATATGTACCTGAATACTTTAACATAAGATGTGAATCTTATGTTAAACTCCATCCAAAGTCTTTGAAGTAGCCAGATATCTTCTTGTAGAAGACAATCTTCAACCTAATATCTTCCTGTAGAAGATAATCTTCAAAATCATGTAGATGGTCCCATCCAATGTCTTTGAAGTAGCCAGACATCTTCTTGTAGAAGATAATCTTCAACCTAATATCTTCTTGTAGAAGACAATCTTCAAATACATCCTGTAGATGGGCGATCCTCACCATCAAGCTGCTAATGACCAAGTCTTCTTACCATGAACAAGAGATGACCTCCTCTCCATGAGCTAGAGTGTGAGCACACCCTTCATCTTCTCCAAGAAGAATCACCAAGAAGAACTCCATAGCTGCTCCTCAACATGCTTCAAGTTAGCACCATGGCTGCCCCATGTGCTAGAAGAAACACCACCTCTACTGAGGTCCAAGCTCTAGAAAGCTTGTGTTGATCCTAGGTGAAGGATGATTACAATGAGCCCAAGACTCTTGTTTTATAGTGTTTGATTGTCCTTGAAAAGCACCCCTCCAAAAGCAATCGCTTCTAATAAAGCTACGAACGAACAACGATCGCAATTCGTAGACAAAAAAAATCTTTCTCCGTCAGAATTCGTCAAAAACATGATAAAATAAAAGCTTCGCGCTGCCGTCTGCTCCCCGTGGGATTTGAACTCGCGTGAGCACGTTAGGAGGCTTTTGCCATATCCACAGCGCCTAGCGCTTTTGCTGTTAGAAGGACTAGTAAAATAGACTACTTATGCTATAGTCTCTGGACAAAATGGATCAATAGGAACATTGTTTTCCAACAATCCCCCCTGCAATGTCATATTGGTACAATCTGAACTGAATCTGCAAACTTTATAATCTGCAAATTACCACAAGCTTCAAGCTTGTACTTCCGATACTTCAGAAAAAGTCTTCTTCAAAACTGAAATTGACTTTCCTTCAAAAAACCTGAACTTGCTGAATATGAACCATAATACTTGAGAAAATATGCAAACTAGATATCCAATAGTGTACTTATCAAGCAATTACTGCTTGACAACAAATATAGCATGAACTGTCTCTGCACCTGCTATCTCCTGTCTTCAAAAACCTGAAAACTTACACTAGGATCCATATATTTGCATTTACCTTCCAAAAAAGGTTTCTCAACGTACTTCTGCTGCGTCATGTAAATACACTAAACAAAATCAGGAACTGAATCCTGGAACCTGTGACTGTCAACTCACAACTTAGTGCATTATGAACACTACTGGTTCATCTCTGACTGTACTCAACTCAATATGAGTCAAAAAATCTATGATGTCATCATGTCTTCATCCTTTAAATCCTTCATACCTCTTTCCTTCAGAACTTGGTATAAACATATATGTGCGAACGTCTGAAATATACCTTTCTGAAATATCAAGCTTCTCTTCAAATAGAATTCTGGAACCTTCTCCTAAACAGGAACATCCTAACAGGAACTTTCTCCAAACATTCTTCTTCTTCCTTCTTCTTACAAAGCTGGAACATAAAGAGAACCTGACAAAGGAAATATAGGAATACCTGAAATAGGAATACCTGTAGGTATGACTCTGCATTCTTTTACATATGGCTTGAAAATAAGTCTTCATGTTTCATCACCCCCCTGGATGACTTAACACTAGTATCCAGTATTCTTCAAATATATCAGACTTTGTGAAATGTGGAACGTCTTCCTTCATAAATCTGATGTTCAGTTATCAATACCTGTATCTGAAACAAAATCTCTGAACCCTTTTTATTAGCATTGATCAGATGCCAATAGCTTTCCATGTCATTCCTCAGCTTTCCAAAATCTAGAATAAGGTTAGCTGATCCTAACATAACAAAACCTTGCTGAAAGCTTTATAGGATTCATAACCTTCTGTAACATAACAAGTATCTTCTATCTCTCTGCAACACAAATTTGATAGAATCTGAATCTTTGACTGACTTCTTCCAATGTTAAGAATCTTCATAAACAAAGGATAGACAACTGACTCATAAATGCTCAAGATCATACAAGATCAATGATCTTTCCTATGTAGAATCTATTGTCATCAAACCTTCATGACTGAATGTTTGATTTACTTTCTGAATGTCTCCAAGTGTCCATGCTTCTCAAAAAGTTGTAAAACTTTTCTTCAAACAAATCCTTCAAGGAATATGTAATTCCTACTTGAAACATAAGTGGACAAACTTCTCACCTTGAGAACTCCAAAAGCTGCAAGTTGATACTTCATAACTTTCATATTTTACCCGGGTGAAATGTGACAGTACCTGCTTGATTTTCTTTTGGCTAACTCCACTTCTCAATCAAGTGATAGGATCTAATGGAACACCTTTTTGAATACAAGCATGTATCCAAAAAACTCGACAATCATAAAAAGTAGATTCTTCAACTGACTGGTACATCAACAAGATTCTGAATTTTCTGAAGTTTTCTGAAAATACTGAGTATGAGGTAACCTTTTCCAAACATAAAACCTCAACCCAAGTCTTCAACATCTGCTACAAAAAACTCTTTTACCTCAAGAGTTAGATAAAGAAGAAATATACTTCTCTGCAACCTGTCATATACCAAGTAGCTCTGTATTGACACTCCAAGAATTCTTTGAGGGAACATATAAGCTGCCTGCTTAAAAAGCTTCAACTAAAACATAACTCATACATATATGAGTTAAAACATATATCTGCTGCTTTTCTTTCTCTCAATGCAATTCTTTGTCAAATCTACTAAATCATGACCAAGTGTAATGCCAAGATGTTCTCGTAGACTTGTCTTTGGGTGTAGAGGATAAAATAGGAAAAGTATATGGAAAATATATGAGAAAAGGAAGCCTTACTTTTCTTTTGGAAATGATGGACTTTCTTCTTCTGCATCTTTCTTCCACCTGATGATGACAACATTTTCAAACTTCTCTTCCATACCTTTTGTTCTCTTCATCTTGAAGTAGCAAAACTCTTGACTTCTTCAAATGAACTTTTCTCTTCCTCTAATGCTTAGAGTAAGAGATAAAACAAACATGGTATATAAATGGAAGTGAATATAGAATCATGTTTTATCATCTCCTCATATCTCTGAATCAAAATGTTGTTTCAAATGTCTGAAATGACTAAATTCACCAATCGTTGTCTGAATGATGAATTGCCCTTCTAGAGTTACCTTCTCTAGATACATTTGTACCTTGATATCCAACCAACTTACAATAGAAAATTGGCTGAAAAACTCATCCCATCTCTGCACTTGTCTTCTTAGATGAACTTTCTTGCCATGAAAGAGATTTCTCAAAACTCTCTAGAAAAACCTCTAGATACCTGTTTTGATGTAGCCTTTAACTTTCAAAAGATGAAAGTGTATAAAAGCAATCCTTGAATTTCTTCAAATCTCTTCATAACTGCTCTTCTAAGATATGACCTGCAAATGATAATCTGATAGTAGAAAGTGATACCTGTGATTTGATGTTGATCTGCTTCCTTCATCTTCTCTAAACCATTGTTCTTCCTTGAATTTGAAGTAGTCTTCTCTTTATCAAGTCTGGGTCTTCAAATAATACTTTTGTAAAGTATTTGCATACTCTTCCAAAAATATTCGGCTGCTAACAGATCATCAACTTCATACTCCACACTGATGAATGTAACTGAAGTGTCTAATTCTCAAATCTCTACTCATCTAGATTAAGTGTGTATGTCAAATGTCAAATATCAGAAGATGCCTTTAAATTATATGTTGTAAATCTGGAAGACTGGGAACCTGGGCTTATGAATGAGCCTTAATGCATTGATGCCAAAGATCTAAAGTTCTGTAACCAAAACCTTAGTGCTCTGATACCAAATGTTGGAAGTGAGGTAGGCCCTTAGGCTCATGTCACAGGTCCATGGTTCCATAGTTCCAGTCATGTACAACATTAATTCCAGCAATCTTCCATATTGACAAAACATGAACATATCACAACTTAATCATACAAATGATGAGATAAAGATAGAGAAAGAATAGACGACATGTGTAAGGTGTTACGTAAGCCATCGCTTACTCATAGTATCATATATTCCAATGTTCAATGTACAATGTGGGAGCAAAATTCTCAACCATTCTATGTGATGAGAAATGGATGTATGAGTGAATGTACAATGTAACAAACATATTCAGATGTGTGGGCAGTAATCTGAATATACATGAGATGTGTGACCTTATAGGTTATAGAAGAGCGAATATGAGTGACTGAAAGAGGAAGGATCAGTGTGAACTGAAATCCTCAAACTCATGTGAACACACCTTCTTAAACACCTCATCAAATATGCATAAAGCATATAAGTACTGATTCTCTTGTACCTATGCCGAATAGGACTCCTCCTGATATGAACGCCACAGCCTCCATAAACTTCAAGTAGTACCTGTGTGCATAAAGAGAATATGTACCTGAATACTTTAACATAAGATGTGAATCTTATGTTAAACTCCATCCAAAGTCTTTGAAGTAGCCAGATATCTTCTTGTAGAAGACAATCTTCAACCTAATATCTTCCTGTAGAAGATAATCTTCAAAATCATGTAGATGGTCCCATCCAATGTCTTTGAAGTAGCCAGACATCTTCTTGTAGAAGATAATCTTCAACCTAATATCTTCCTGTAGAAGACAATCTTCAAATACATCCTGTAGATGGGCGATCCTCACCATCAAGCTGCTAATGACCAAGTCTTCTTGCCATGAACAAGAGATGACCTCCTCTCCATGAGCTAGAGTGTGAGCACACCCTTCATCTTCTCCAAGAAGAATCGCCAAGAAGAACTCCATAGCTGCTCCTCAACATGCTTCAAGTTAGCACCATGGCTGCCCCATGTGCTAGAAGAAACACCACCTCTACTGAGGTCCAAGCTCTAGAAAGCTTGTGTTGATCCTAGGTGAAGGATGATTACAATGAGCCCAAGACTCTTGTTTTATAGTGTTTGATTGTCCTTGAAAAGCACCCCTCCAAAAGCAATCGCTTCTAATAAAGCTACGAACGAACAACGATCGCAATTCGTAGACAAAAAAAATCTTTCTCCGTCAGAATTCGTCAAAAGCATGATAAAATAAAAGCGTCTGCTCCCCGTGGGATTTGAACTCGCATGGGCACGTTAGGAGGCTTTTGCCATATCCACAGCGCCTAAGCGCTTTTGCTGTTAGAAGGACTAGTAAAATAGACTACTTATGCTATAGTCTTTGGACAAAATGGATCAATAGGAACATTGTTTTCCAACAGATGTAATCTTGACTTTTTAGGAAGATGACGGTGAGCAGACATAGATGTCTTGCAGAGAATTTAATAGCTAAGAACTAGAAGGTCTAAGCTACATATATCAAGCTGAATCACATTGATTGGATAAGTATACGCAGAGAACATCTCAAAACAACTTCATTGAAATGAGTGCTTAGGAGTAG
>CM035443.1:16141006-16181006 GCA_020310875.1 Ceratopteris richardii | reverse complement strand
TGTTGTCTAGAAAACTTAAAACATTTGTATTGGTTATCTATGAAACCTTGTCAAACATTATTGATATGTTCTTTGATTTGAACTAATCTCTTTGTAAGTTCTTGCACGTACAAATTGATGAAGATTATATATGTCTACACTAGGTTTTACCCTAAAATCCATTTCAATGTGTGAATGTACCCATTAGTATGTAGGGGTATGGGTAGAAACCTATAGGTTTAGCTACATATATGGATATTTAAGTAACAATGTGAGATTGTATGAAGGGTTACAAAGTATATATGTATATGTAGGTATGTATGTGTGTGATTATTAACATTATTATGATGTGTAAAAATATTTGATTAAGAAATATATGTTTATTGTTAATTAAAATATCTTATATTTTATACATTTAATCAATTAAATTAGGCTTTAATTAGCTATCTTACTAGTATTTGCATATGTAACTATTAAGCATATTAAACCTTAGTGTAAACTTAAATTAAAAGTATTGATGAATTATTAAAATTAAAAACAATTAATTTAAAATGAAAATAAAGAGGGCTTAGTTATATGTGGTGTGTGTGAGTGTTTGTGTAAAGAGTGGAGCATAGGAGATGTGTAAATAAAGTGATTGAAAGTGTGAAGTAAGTAATTTATGCACTTAAAGTGGAATAAAGTGAAACTTAAATGTGAGGTATATGTGGAAAGCTGATGAAAGAGTGGTGTAAGGTATGTGATTAACGTAGAGATTAAAAAGTGTGGTGAGTAAGTGTATGTGCTAAAGAATGATGCGTGTTAAAAGTGTGTATGTGTGGTACATGTGTGCATATGAATCTCTATATATATGAGTGTGTTGGGTTTTTTTTTCCTAATGTTTCTTGTAGATATTCTATTTCTTCTCTTCTTTACCTCTGTTTGTATGCTGAAGAGAGAGATTATGTGTTCCTCCCCTCTTTTGTAGAGACAAGTCATAGAGAGAGTTAGTATTAATTGTCCCTCCTCCTAGAGACTACACACGCGACATGAGAGAGGAAGGTCGTAGAGAGAGCACCCTATAGGAGAGAGAAAATTTCTCTTACCCCCTTCTGGCAGTTCTGACACGGCGTCGCTGTGCTCTAGGGGAATGTGTAGAGAGAGTGAAGACCTTGTGTTCCCCCCCCTCCTCTCAGCATTTCTGAATGTGGAAGATTAGAGCTTTATATATATATATATATATATATATATATATATATATATATATATATATATATATATATATATATATATATATATATATACAGAGAGAGAGAGAGATGACATCATAGTTAACTCTTACTAGTTTTTTTTGTGTGCATGTCACAGGAGATTAAGAAAGAGTGAGAGGGAGTTATTAGCTCTCCTCTCCTGAGACTGACAAATCTGAAAGAGATGGGTAACTGCGCACACTCATGCAAAGAGAGAAAAAAAAAGCTCGCTGCTCCTCTTTGCACGCCATGCATCAGAAGAGAAATTGTAGAAGAAAGAGAGAGGGAATTAAATCCCTACTGGCGGAGCATTGTGCACAGAGAGAAAGAGAGAGAGAGAGACAGAGAGAGAAACGAGAAAGAGACAGAGAGAGAGAGAGAAACGAGAAAGAGACAGAGAGAGAGAGAGAGAGAGAGAGAATGAGAGAGAGAGAGAGAACAAGAAAGAGAGAGAGAGAGAGAGAGAGAGATGGAGAGAGAGAGAGAGAGAAAGAGAAAGGTAGAGAGAGAGAGAGAGAAAGAGAGAGAGAGAGAGAGAGAGAGAAAGAGAAAGGTAGAGAGAGAGAAAGAGAAAGGTAGAGAGAGAGAGAAAGAGAGAGAGAGAGAGAGCAAGAAAAGATTAATAAGTTATCTAATTAATTATAATTATTTCATTTGTCATTAATTAATTGATTGTATAATTAATGTATTTATAAATAATTAATTTTATAATTAAAATGTATGCATAAACTAATAGTGTATGAATGCATGCATAAATATGCAAGTGCATACGTAGATGAATGTGTATGCATGATCAAAATTTATACATGCATATATGTGAGAATGAAGAAGCATGAGAAATGCATAGGAGTGTATACGCATATAAGAAGAGTGCAAGTGAACATGTATGCATGAGAACTGTTAGCATGTATGTAAGTGATGTATGTATGTATAAGAATGTATTAGCATAAGTGTGAATGTATGCATTGACATGCATGATAACATGTTAGTAGGAACGCATATATGAATATGTGATAGCATAAGTATGTGATGTATGTTAGCATGTGCATATGAATGAGAATATGTTAGCATAGTCTACATCTATTCATTTCATATTCATTAATCAATTGATAAATTTCATAATTCTAAATTTCAGATGTCTACTGAGCCTTTGCATGAGTTTGGAAATACTGAGTCTAGAAAGGACTCTATGCATGGAGAATCTGTGAATGAATAGCATTTCACATAACTTAATCCTAGGTATTTTATTAGCTTCTAGATACCAAAAAGTAATTAAGAGTTGTTTGGAACCACTATTAATCTATTCTTCAAGATAACATAAACCACCTGAGCTTGCTCCAAGCACCCAGCATGCACTGATAGATCTGGCGGTTGACTTGATCCAACAACCAAGCATCCACATACATTCGACATTGCGTGAACCCAACGTGAAGAATCGGCATTGCAACACAGGCATCCATTTCAAGTTTTGCTTTGCATATGCATACATACGATTCAACAATTGGTGCAATAGCTTCTACATCCTTGGGAGTTGTATCTAGAAACCTTGCAAACTTCTGGGTGTTGAGGGCTGATCTTTTGATCTAAGCACCTCCATGAAGATTGGCAAGTAGGCGATCCTCATTTCGCCACCCCTCTCATCGATAATTGAATAATCGAACGATTGCACACACACATCATATGTTTAGCAAAAGTTGTACTTAGGATTTGATTAATTGACAAAGAATGTATCAAGATTCATATGAGCACGACTTTTGAACCTCTTCCTCAAGCCAATTCCAGGTATTCATATTTTACTTTACATTCATTATATAAGTGAACAATGGGCAAAAAGGGTTTTCCAAAGCACACCACACAAGACATAGACTCTAGTGTGAAAGCATTGATTGACAAGAAATTTTTAGAATATGATAAGCAATAATGAGATGAACATATTTATACAATCAAAAATTGAAAAAGTATTATCTCTAACTCAAAACTTAGATGAATTTTTCGCAGATAATAAAACATTATGTAAAATGTTAAAAAAGATGACTGATCATGAAGTTTCATGTTTGAAAAACAAGTTTGAGATTTTGTTCAACCAACTAATAGAAATTCAATCATGCAAGTGTATACATGAACATCAAGTACAAGTCCAGCATATGTCTACTACAACTCTTGATAAAAAAAATTCATTTGACCATAGAAGGTCAACACCTAGAGCTACACATAGAAGATTCACTCGACCTATAAGATGTTTTTGGTGTGACCCATTTGGCACATGTTTTGGGATTGTATTGCATATGAGAGTGTTTGTGAACTTAAATTGGTCATTACAATAGAAAGAAAATTTTTTGATTATCATGTCCATTTACCTTTGCACTTGAACTTAGGAAGAGGTGGAATTAAAGAATATTTAGATCAAATGAAATCAAAGCCAAGATCATTTATAAGATTTCAAAAACAATGGAGGCCAAAGAGATATCATGATAAGAAATCTCCTGAACAAGAAACTATGATACAAATTGAGAATCAAGTTAAATGTTTTGAAGCAAAGAAACATGAACAAATAAAATTGGATAAACAAAAATTTGAACAAATATTACAAGAAAGAATGGAAGAAGATGGGCAAGAATATGAAAATTCAATACAATTGAAACACAAACATTATGAATACTTTGTAATATGTAATCCAAAGTTTCTAGAAAATGATAAATTAGTTGATCAAGAAAAGGTTAAAAATTTGAGTCCTCAATTGAGCCATGATATGAAAAATCAAGATAAAAGTAAAAGTGAGTATGATAATATCAAACAAGAAACTGGTGAGGATGAGAATAAAAATAATGCACGAAAACTTGAAGAAACGAAAAAACAAGTGATCAAAGATATTATCAAACAAATTGAACAAAATATGGAAATTTCATCAAAAACTTCTAAATCTTTATCTATGTGGAAAAGAAAAGTTTGAAGAAGAGCCATGATGAATTGGTACCAAAGATGAACCATGAAGAGAATGAATGAATTTTGATTGTTTATTTTTATAGAAAAGGATGTATGGATTTTTTTTCTCTTAATGTGGATTTTCTTTTGCAAGAATGAAGATAAATGTATGATTATGAAACTAATTATACTTGTGTGTCTACCTGTTGATGGTTTTTTAGCAGGACTTTGAAGATGATCAAATTGTAGTTTTTCATGACAAATTTATAATGAAGTTGAAGAAGAGATGATTGAAGATGAAGCTAATTTTTAGGTTGTATTTATCTATGACCTAAATTATTTATGTTTTGATGTATGCATATCATTCGCATTCATAACAAAATATAATCATAAAATCCAGGATGAGGATTATCAAATTATGAAGTAATTCTATTTAGCCACTCTAGGAATGCAAAACTTGATTTATGTTTCTAAGTTTATGAATTGAGTGGTGATTTGATATCGACAGAAGGATTTGTAGTTCATTTCAAATGATGAAAGTAATTGTATATATGTATGAGCATATAGATGCATGATCCTTGTCTGTGAGGTCCTATGTCTTTCTTATACATGCATCTAGAACCTTAGCTCGGATTAAGGGGTTAAGCCTTTCCCCTTCAAAACAAAACAGTTGTGAATGTAAAAACAAAAAAAAATAGAAAGAGAAAAAGAAAAGAAAATAATATCGTAAATTTTGTAAATGAATGAAAATTAGATTAATGTTTTGATGAATAAAATAGTTAATAGCTTAACTTTGTGATTTGATATGTCTTTGATACCAGATTGAAATTAAATAAATTCCATGATCATTCTGCATAAAAGATTGATATATTTGAAACTTATTTATAAAAAGATTTGATGGTGTTATATGGTTGACTTTTAGGATGACCATCAAGATGTTGCTTCCCTCAATCTGCAAGTTGGTCCATCGGGATGATGTGCAGGTTTGGTGGGGGCAGATGTCGGAAAGATTTCCATCTTCAAATTGTCGTTTAGAAATTAAAACATTTATATTGGTTATTTCTAAAACCCTCTCAAACATTGTTGATAAGTTATTTGATTTGAACTAATCTCTCTATAAGTGCTTGCAGGTACAAATTGATGTAGATTATATGTGTCTACACTAGGGTTTATCCTAAAATCCATTTCAATGTGTGAATGTAGCCATTAGTATGTAGGGGTATGGGTAGAAACCTATAGGTTTAGCTAAATCTATGAATATTTAAGTAACAATGTGAGATTGTATGAAGGGTTACAAAGTATATATGTATATGTAGGTATGTATGTGTGTGATTATTAACATTATTATGATGTGTGAAAATATTTGAATTAAGAAATATATGTTTATACTTAATTAAAATATCTTATTTTATATATTTAATTAATTAAATTATGCTTTAATTAGCTATTTGACTAGTATTTGCATACGTAACTATTAAGCATATTAAACTTTAGTGTAAACTTAAATTAAAAGCATTAATGAATTAATAAAATTAAAACAATTAATTTAAAATCAAAATAAAAATGGATTAATTATATGTGGTGTGTCTGAGTGTTTGTGTAAAGAGTGGAGCATAGGACATGTGTAAATAAAGTGATTAAAAGTGTGGAGTAAGTAATTTATGTACTTAAAGTGGAATAAACTGAAACTTAAATGTGATTTATGTGTGGAAAGTGGATGAAAGAGTGATGTGAGTAAGGTATGTGATTAAAGTAGATATTAAAAAGTGTGGTGAGTAAGTGTATGTGCTAAAGAATGATGTGTGTTAAAAGTGTGTATGTGTGGTACATGTGTGCATATGAATATCTATATATATGAGTGTGTTGGGTTTTCTTTCCTAATGTTTCTTGCAAGTATTTTATTTCTTCTCTTCTTTACCTCTATTTGTATGCTAAAGAGAGAGATTATGTGTTCCTCCCCTCTTCTATAGAGAGAGGTCATAGAGAGTTAGTATTAATTTTCCCTCCTCCTAGTGTTTGCACATGCGACAGGAGAGAGGAAGGTCGTAGAGAGAGCATGCTATAGGAGAGAGAAAATTTCTCTTACCCCCTTTTGGCAGTTCTAACACGGTGTCACTGTGATGCAGGGGAATGCATAGAGAGAGTGAATACCTTTTGTTCTCCCACCCTCTCAGCATTTTTGAACACGGTAGATCATAGTTATGTAGAGAGAGAAAAAGAGAGAGAGAGAGAGAGAGAGAGAGAGAGAGAGAGAGACGACATCGCTGTTAATTGCTATTGGTTTTTTTGTGTGTGCATCATAGGAGATTAAGAAAGAGTGAGAGGGAGTTATTAGCTCTCTTCCCATGATCTTGAAAAATCTGAGAGAGATGGGTAAGTGTGCACACTCAAGTAGAGAGAGAAAAGAAAGTTGGATGCTGCTCTTTGCACGCCACATGTCAGAAGAGAGACTATAGAAGAAAGAGAGAGGATTAAATACCTACCAACGAAGTGGTGTGCGCAAAGACAGAGAGAGAGAGAGAGAGAGAGAGAGAGAGAGAATGAGAAAGAGACAGAGAAGAAGAAAGAAAGAGAGAGAGAGAGAGAGAGAGAGAGAGAGATGGAGAGAGAGATAAAGAGAAATGTTGAGAGAGAGAGAAAGAGAGAGAGATAGAGCAAGAGAAATTTAATAAGTTATATAATTTAATTATAATTATTTCATTTGTCATTAATTAATTGGTTTTATAATTAATGTATTTATAGTTAATTAATTTTATAATTAAAATCTATGCATAAACTTATAGTGGATGAATGCATGCATAAATATTCAAGTGCATATGTAGATGAATGTGTATGCATGATCAAGATTTATACATGCATATATGTGAGAATGAAGAAGCATGAGAAATGCATAGGAGTGTATATGCATATAAGAAGAGTGGAAGCAAACATGTATGCATGAGAAATGTTAGCATGTATGTAAGTGATGTATGTATGTATAAGAATGTATTAGCATAAGTGTGAATGTATGCATTGCCATGCATGATAACATGTTAGTAGGAATGCATAAATGAATATGTGATAGCATAATTATGTGATGTATGTTAGCATGTGCATATGAATGAGAATTTGTTAGCATACGTAAGAAAGTGTGTTAGCATGTGTATGAAAGTGTGTGTTAGCATGAGCTTATGGAAGTGAATTAGCATATGTTAGCATGCATGTATGAATGTGGATACATACAAATGAGAAGAGTTACAAGATAAACATGAGTATGAATTTATGATTTATAAGTTATACTTATGTGTCCTAATGTTTCTTGCAGAACATTGACAAGATTTAATGAAGATAGATGAGAACAAATGAATGTTTTTTTCAGAGAGAGCATTGACAAGTATTGAGGAGTACTGATGAAGATTGACAAGCAGTGATGAAGATTGTTAAGTAGTGATGAAGATTGACAAGTAGTGACGAAGATTGAAAAAGCAGTGATGAAGATTGACAAGCGTTAATGAAGACAGATGAGCACTAATGATTTCTTGCACACATTTAGAATATGAAGAGTACCAAATGATATCTTACAATGAGCATTCATAAAGATCAAAGAATTTTGATGAAGTGTATCAAGCATTTACATGATTAGAGATTGGAGTTGCTTATTCACTGCTTCATCTACCTTTCCAAAACCAATTTAAGTTTACTTTTGTATTAGCCATCTGCATCGCTATATTTGTATAGGGTTCATTATAGTTCCACATCAAATTAGCAAATCTATCACCCGAAAAGGCTTTAGCATTATCTAAATTACAGTCTATATCTATTCATTTCACATTCATTAATCAATTCATAAATTTCATAATTCTAAATTTCAGATGTCTACTCAGCCTTTGCATGATTCTAGGAATACTGAGTCTAGAAAGGAGTCTATGCATAGTGAATCTGTGAACAAATAGCATTTCAAATAAATTAGTCCTACATATTTTATTAGCTCCTAGATACAAACAAGTAATTAAAAGATGTTTGGAACCACTATTAATCTATTCTTCAAGATAACATAAACCATCTGAGCTTACTCCAAGCACTCGATGTGCACCAATAGATTTGGCGGTTGACTTGATCCACCAACTGAGCATCCACATACGTCCGACATTGGGTGAACCCGACGTGACAAATTAGCATTGCAACTTAGGCATCCATTTCAATTTTTGCTTTGCATATGCATACATATCATTCAACAATTGGTACAGTAGCTTCAACATCCTTGGGCACTATGGCTGTATCTAGAAACCTTGCAATCTTCTGGGTCTCAAGGGTTGATCTTTTGATCTGACTGCCTCCACGAAGATTGGCAACTAGGTGATCCTCATCTCACCACCCCTCTCTTCGATAATTGAAGAATCGAACAATTGCACACACACATCATATGCTTAGAAAAAGTTGTACTTAGGATTTGATTAATTCACAAAGAATGTATCAAGATTCGCATGAGCACAACTTTTGAACCTCTTCCTCAAGCCAATTCCAAGTATTCATATTTTACTTTACATTCGTTATATAAGTGAACAATGGGTAAAAAGGGTTTTCCAAAACACACCACACAAGGCATAGATTCTAGTGTGAAAGCATTGATTGACAAGAAATTTTTAAAATATAACAAACAATTTAATGAGATGAACATATTTATCCAATCAAAAATTGAAAGAGTATTGTGTCTAACTCAAAACTTAGATGAAATAATAGAAAATTATGTAAAATGTTAAAAGAGATGATTGATCATGAAGTTTTATGTTTGAAAAACAAGTTTGAGATTTTGTTCAACCAAGTAAAAAAAATTGAATCATACAAGTGTATACATGAACATCAAGTACAAGTCCAACATATGTCTACTACAATTCTTGATTAAAAAAATTTCATTTGACCATAGAAGATCAACACCTAGAGCTACACATAGAAGATTGACTCGACCTATAAGATGTTTTTGGTGTGACCGATTTGGCCACATGTTTTGGGATTGTATTGCATATGAGAGTGCTTGTGAACTTAAATTGGTCACTACAGTAGAAAGAAACATTTGTGATTACCGTGTCCATTTACCTTTGCACTTCAACTTAGGAAGAGGTGGAATTAAAGAATATTTTGATCAAACGAAATCTAAGCCAAGATCATCTACAAGATTTCAAAAACAATGGAGGCCAAAGAGATATCATGATAAGAACTCTCCTGAACAAGAAACTATGATACAAATTGAGAATCAAGTTAAATGTTTTGAAGCATAGAAACATGAACAAATAAAATTGGATAAACAAAAAGTTGAACAAATATTACAAAAAAGATTGGAAGAAGATGGGCAAGAATATGAAAGTCAATTCAGTTGAAACAGAAAGATTATGAATACTCTGTAATATGTAATCCAAAGTTTTTAGAAAATGATAAATTAGTTGATCAAGAAAACGTGAAAATTTTGAGAGCTCAATTGAGTCATGATTTTGCATGGTTGTTTTTTTTGCGTGTTTGTGAGTGTTTTCTACACGATTTTGCTCCAACAGCAACTCCAACATCATCATCAAGTATAATAGACCTTGCATGTTGCTTGAGACTATTGTCTCTATCTATCCTGATAGATAGAAAAAGTCAGTATTTTTATTTACATCATTGGCACAATAACACCTCCCTAGCACCATCTCAAAACACTCGATGTACTTGTTGGAGTTGGACGTCTGCGGAAGCACGCGAACAGCACAAGGAAGAAGAAGAATCTTGGAGCTCAACACACAATATTGAATTTATTATTAGAGAATGTACAAAGATAAGTATCTCGTTAGGAGGCGTATATACAAGCCGAGGGAAAACACCTCCTAAAGAGGGAAAAAAGTGCCCCAGTGGTCCTAGTGTGTTCACACACCACTACCTAAATATATCAACAAATCCCCCCTGGGAGTGATGCGGTGAACAAGGAGTTGGCACTCATGTATAAGGAACTGCCAAGCTATGTGGAAATCACTCCACAAAAGGAAGTAAGCCCAAAGCTTTGAGGAAAGCTTCAAACATCTCCCTAGGCAGAGCCTTTGTGAAAAGGTCTACAATGTTCTCCTGCATGGGCACATATGCCAAGTTGATCTCCCCAGCAGAGAACCTCTCCCTTACATAATGATAATGCACCTCAATGTGCTTAGTGCGAGCATGGAACACAGGGTTCCTCGCAGCTGCCAATGCGCTCTGACTGTCGGTGAAGATGGTGGTGGTAGAAGACTCACCAACACCCAAATCAGGCATAAGGCATCTGAGCCACAAAAATAATATAGGGAATAAACAAAAAAAAAACCAAAAATTAGTACATACAAGTGTTTTATTCAAAAGTCCTCTATTCTAGCATCCACTCAACAATCACTGTGAAAGTTGTCCTATACTCAGCCTCACAACTGGGCGTGGCCATAGTAGGCTGCTTCTTGCTCAACCAAGATATACATGAGCTACCAAGCATGAAGCAAAAACCACTAGTGGACACACGAGTGTCATAGCAACCAGTCCAATCAGAGTCAAAAAAAGCATGCAAATTTGGCGATAGTGAACCCCCCCTTGGGATAAAACAACCCAAGTAGCCAAGTACCACTCAAGTAGCAAAAGATGCGCTTAACTGCCTGCCAATGCTTGACTCATGGGCAATGCATAAACCTGCCCATCTGTGAGATAGCAAACTGAATATGTGGTCAAGTAATGCATAAGTAAATCAAGTATCCAATAGGATGTTGATAGAGAACAGCATCCAGCATCATGAAGACTCAGTCATAAACCTGTCTCCATAGCAGTGGCAATAGGTTTACACTCTTCAAGGCCAAAACACTGAAATAATGTGTCAATATATTTTGTTTGACACAAAGTCATTCCACCATCAACATGCATAAACTAAATGCCCAAATAATGATGCAAATGCCCCAAATGAGACATCTCAAATGAGGTATGTAAATCAGCCTTGAAATCAGCAATATGCTTCTCATGAGGACCAGTGAGCAGCATGTCATCAACATACACCACAATGATCAGAAGTATATCATTAGCATGCTTGACATATAAAGTGCTTTCAGTTGGACTATTCTCAAAACCAAGTGCAATCAGATAGGCATGTATCTTTTCATACCAAGCACATTGTGCTTGCTTTAAACCATATAATGCCTTCTTTAACCTGAACACCTGGTTTTCATGCCCTTTATGCACAAAGCCATGGGGCTGAAAAACATACATTTCTTCATGCAAGTCACCATTCAAAAATGTTGTTTTAATGTCAATCTGATGTACATTCCAACCATGATGAGCTGCAAGTGCATAGATGCTACAAACAGTAGTCATTCGGCAAGTAGGAGCAAAGGTTTCATCAAAATCAATGCCTCTTTCTTGCACATAACCCTTTGCAACAAGCCTAACCTTATACATGTCTACTCTACCATCAGGTTTATGCCTCAACTTGTATACCCACTTAGTGCCAATTCATTATAGCATCATATTCAAATTGCATAGCAGCCATCCAACTTTTTGAATTTTATACTTCATCAAAAGAAACAGGCTGAGACTCATCATAGGGACTAGATGCAACCATAGCATAGCAATCTGATGCAAAAGAGGCACTATGAGAGTCTGATCGAGTACGATATGATAGAGGTGCATCTAATTTGTTGTCATGCAAAGTCTGCACCAGCCATTTTGGCATAGTTTTTGCCTCCTCAATATCAACTCTCTCATTAACAAGTGCATCATGTAAATCTGCATCAGAAATGGGATGATCTGCATCATCACATGAAACCTGCAAAGGCTGAGAAGTTGTCTCATTAGGACCAGCACTAGACTGTCCACCTGTAAAAAGAGGCAGCATAGTATCATACATGTCTTTGGAGCTAACAGATGTCTCCTTAGTACATGAAAGCAATGGCTGAATAGCATCTTCCACAAAAACATCATCACGGCTAACCAGAATGTGTTTAGTATGTGGAGGATATAGACGATAGCCTTTACTTTCAGAATTGTATCCAACAAAAATACATTTTACTGCTTTATCATCCAATTTTTTGCGATGTTATTCAGGCATTAATGCATATGCCAAACAACCAAAAACACGCAGATGAGCAATAGATGGCTTGCAATCATGGCAAGCTTCATATGGAGTGATAGACTGCAATGCTTTAGTGGGACACGTGTTAAGTACATATGTTGCACACATGACAGCCTCAAGCCAGAAACTATGTGGTAAAGCCTAACTCTTGACCATACACCTCGCCATCTCCATGAGTGACATGTTCTTTCGTTCAACAACTCCATTCTATTCAAGTGTATATGGTACTGTGCACTGGTGTTTTATCCATGTTCAGCCAGAAATGCATTAAAATCAGAAGATATATATCCCCCCCTTGATGAGAACGGAGGGTGCCCATTTTACATGCTGAAAGATTTTCAGCCAAAACCAAAAACTATTTGAAGCACATGAACACTTTGGACTTTGCCTTCAATGGATATACCCATGCATGCCTGGAAAAATCATCGATGAAATTCACGAAGTAAAGATAATTTCCAAAAGAAGGTGTTTGCATAGGACCACAAACATCACTACGTACAAGCTACAATTTCTAAGTAGCCCGAATTGAACCATCTTTTGGAAAGGAGGAATGCTGCATTTTGCCCAAAATACAGCCTTCACAAACATGTTTTCCAGGTGCCTCAAGTTTGGGCAAAGAGGACACCATTTCAGATTTCTGCAGGCATAGCAAACTAGAAAAATTCAGATGACCAAAGCGTGCATGCCAAAGCTTTGCATCTGACATAGCTTGAGAATCATGTATTGCACATGTCAAATCATTTACAAATCTTTCATCATCTATGAGCTTATACAGCCCACGACATAAAATGTTAGAAGCAATAATCACGTCGCCATTTGATAGATCATGAAATGTACATCTGTCATCAACAAATTTCACAACCAAGCCAATCTTGGCTAATGCAGAAACTGATAACAGATTTTTCTTGATCCCTGGCACAAACAAAGCATCTGAAAAAGTGAAAGAACTACCATGAGCAGTAGTCGAAATGATCTTACCAACTCCCATAACAGGATAAGAGGATTTGTTGGCACATGTAACAGTATTCCGTGTAGGGGCAGGCTCGAGTGAAGTGAAGAAACTACGCTGCGAGGAAATATGTTTGATCGCCCCACTGTCAAAGTGCCAAACATCTGAGTCTACTGCAAACATGCACTGCTCATAAGAAGATGGCTCAAAACTGCGAACAGTAGTAAACACCCATTCTTCTTCCTACACAAGATTAGCAAACTCTGTTTTTGGTGTAGAGGCCTCTAAAACAACCATTCCAGCCTCTTTCTTCTTTGCCTCTTTAGCAGCCAATTTTGGACAGTTCTTTATGATATGATCATTTCCTTTACAGTGCTTGAAAAACAATTTCTGCTTTTTAGATTTCTTTTCATCTTTGCCTTCCCTCTTGGATGGTGAAGAATTAGCAGATTTCTGCTTACTAGTTGAAGAACTCCATTTTCCTTTGGGATGGCAGAGATGCCCAGGCACATGCATTGATATCTTTGTCTATCAAACATGCCACACATTGTACCAAGCTAGGAATGAGGCTCGTGTTGCTTACCTCCGAAAACAATTGGAGAGTGAGCACATGAATGAAGGTGATTCTATGGACAGTTTTCTAACAAAGATCAAAGACTTGAAGGAATACTTGATTTCTGATGATGAGGTTATACCAAGTAGCTCACTTGTGCGGACTTTTCTGAATGTTCTTCTTGATTCCTATCAAAGTTTTGCTTCTACTCTTCGGTCGATGATGAAAGGTAATCCAAATGCCCTATCATTTGAGGAGTTAGTCTTTGTTCTGTTGCAGGAAGATCAGTCCAGGAAGAATAGGTCCATTATGCGTGTTGCAGATCAAGCTTTCCTAGTTAGTCAGAAGGGCAAAGGAAAATGGAGCTCTTCAAGTAGTAATCAGAAAGCTGCTAATTTTGCACAATCGAAGAGGGAAGACAAAGATGAAAAGAAATCAGAAAAGCAGAAATTGTTTTGCAAGTATTGTAAAGGAAATGATCATATCATAAAGAACTGACCAAAATTGGCTGCTAAAGAGGCAAAGAAAGAGGCTAGAATGGTTGTTGCAGAAGCCTCTACACCAAAAACAGAGTCTGCTAACCTTGTGCAGGAAGAAGAATGGGCGTTTACTATTGTTTGCAGTTTTGACCCATCTTCTCATGAGCAGTGCATGTCTGCAGTAGACTCAAATGTTTGGTACTTTGACAATGGGTTGACCAAACATATTACCTCGTAGTGCAGTTTCTTCTCTTCACTAGAGTCTGCCCCTACAATGAATACTGTTACATGTGCCAACAACTCCTCTTATCCTGTTATGGGAGTTGGTAAGATCATTTTGACTACTGCTACTGGTAGTTCTTTCACTTTATCAGATGCTTTGTTTGTGCCAAGGATCAAGAAAAATCTGTTATCAGTTTCTGCATTAGCCAAGATTGGCTTGGTTGTAAAATTTGTTGATGACAAATGTACAATTCATGATCTATCAAATGGCAATGTGATTATTGCTTCTGGCATTTTATGTCATGGGCTGTATAAGATCATAGACTATGAAAGATGGCATGCACAATGCATGATTCTCAGGCTATGTCAGATGCAAAGCTTTGGCATGCACTCTTTGGTCATCTGAATTTTGCTAGTATGTTATGCCTGCAGAAGTTTGAAATGGCGTCCTCTTTGCCCAAACTAGAGGCACCCGAAAAACATGTTTGTGAAGGTTGTATTTTGGGAAAAATGCAGCCTTCCTCCTTTCCAAAAGATGGTTCAGTTCGGGCTATTCAAAAATTACAGCTTGTACATAGTGATGCATGTGGTCCTATGCAGACATCTTCTTTTGGAAATTATCTTTACTTTATGACTTTCATCGATGATTTTTCCAGGCATGCATGGGTATATCCATTGAAGGCAAAGTCCGAAGTGTTCATGTGCTTCAAACAGTTTTTGGTTTTTTTTGAAAATCTATCAGCATGTAAAATGGGCACCCTCAGTTCTGATCCAGGGGGGAATATATGTCTTCTGATTTTAATGCATTTCTGGCTGAACGTGGGATAAAACACGAGTGTACAGTGTCATATAGACCTCAATAGAATGGAGCTGCTGAACGAAAGAGCACATCACTCATGGAGATAGTGAGGTGTATGGTTAAGAGTCAGACTTTACCACATAGTTTCTAGCTTGAGGTTGTCATGTGTGCAGCATATGTACTTAAAATACCAAATAGTTTCTGGCTTGAGGTTGTCATGTGTGCAACATATGTACTTAAAATGTTTCCCACTAAAGCGTTGCATTCTATCACTCCGTATGAGGCTTGGCATGATCACAAGACATTTGTTGCTCATCTGTGTGTTTTTGGTTGTTTGGCATATGCATTGGTGCCTGAACAACATCGTAGAAAATTGGATGATAAAACAGTAAAATGTAATTTTTTTGGGTATAGTTCTGAAAGTAAAGGCTATTGCCAGTATCATCCACAGACTAAATGCATTCTGGTCAGCCGTGATGTTGTTTTTGTAGAAGATGCTATTCAACCATTGCTTTCATGTACTAAGGAGACATCTGTTAGCTCCAAAGACATGTATGATACTTTGTTGCCTCTTTTTACAAGTGGACAGTCTAGTGTTGGTCCTAATGAGGCAAATTCTCAGCCTTTGGAGGTTTCATGTGATGATGCAGATCATCCATTTCTGATGCAGATTTACATGTGCACTTGTTGATGAGAGAGCTGATATTGAGCAGGCAAAAACTATGCCAAAATGGATGGTGCAGACTTTGCATGACAGCAAATTAGATGCATCTCTATCATATCGTACTCGTTCAGGCTCTCATAGTGCCTCTTTTGCATCAGATTGCTATGCTATGGCTACATCTAGTCTGTGTGATGAGAATGAGCCTGTTTGGTTTGATGAAGCATAAAATTCAAAAAATTGGATGGCTGCTATGAAATTTGAATATGATGCTATAATGAAGAATGGTACTTGGTCTTTATGTGACTTGCCTCCTAGCAAGAAGGCCATTGGGACTAAGTGGGTATACAAGCTGAAGCGTAAACTTGATGGTACAGTTAATAGGTATAAGGCTAGGCTTGTTGCAAAGGGTTATGCACAAGAAAGAGGCATTGATTTTGATGAGACCTTTGTACCTATTTGCCGAATGACTACTGTTCGTAGCATCTGTGTACTTGCAGCTCATCATGGTTGGAATGTACATCAGTTGGACATTAAAACAAAATTTTTGAATGGTGACTTGCATGAAGAAGTGGATGTCTTTCAGCCCCGTGGTTTGTGCAGAAAGGACATGAAAACCAGGTGTGCAGGTTAAAGAAGGCATTATATGGCTTAAAGCAAGCATCGCGTGCTTGGTATGAAAAGATGCATGCCTATCTGATTGCACATGGTTTTGAGAACAGTCCAACTGAAAGCACCTTATATTTTAAGCATGCTAATGATGTACTTCTGATCATTGTGGTTTATGTTGATGACATGCTGCTCATTCGTCCTCATGAGAGGCATATTGCCGATGTTAAGGCTGATTTACATGCCTCATTTGGGATGTCTGATTTGGGGCATTTGCATCACTATTTAGGCATTCAGTTTATGCATGTTGATGGTGGAATGGCTTTGTATCAAACGAAATATATTGACACATTATTGCAGTGTTTCAGCCTTGAAGACTATAAGCCTATTGCCACTCCTATGGAGACATGTTTACGATTGAGTCTTCAGGATGTTGGAGATGCATTTGATGATGTTCTCTATCAGAAGGTTGTTGTATACTTGATTTACTTATGCATTACTTGGCCAGGTATTCAGTTTTTTGTCTCATAGATGAGTAGGTTTATGCATTGCCCAGGTGTCAAGCATTGGCAGGCAGTTAATCACATCTTTCGCTACTTGAGTGGTACTCGGCTACTTGGGTTGTTTTATCCCAAGGGGGGGATTACTACCACCAGATTTACATGCTTTTTTTGACTCGGACTGGGTTGGTTTCTATGACACTCGTGTGTCCACTAGTGGATTTTGCTTCATGCTTGGTAGCTCATGTATATCTTGGTTGAGCAAGAAACATCCTATTGTGGCCACTTTCAGTTGTGAGGTTGAGTATAGGGCAGCTTTCAGAGTGATTGTTGAGTGTGTGTGGCTCAGATGCCTTATGGCTGATTTGGGTGTTGGTCAGTCTTCTGCCACCACCATCTTCACTAATAGTCAGAGTGCATTGGCAGTTGTGATGAACCCTGTGTTCCATGCTCGCACTAAGCACATTGAGGTGCAGGGAGAGGTTATTTGCTGGGGAGATCAGCTTGGCATATGTGCCCACGCAAGAGAACATTGCAGTCCTTTTCACGAAGGCTCTGCGTAGGGAGAAGTTTGAAGCTTTCTGCAAAGCTTTGGGCTTACTTCCTTTTGTGGAGTGATTTCCATATAGATTGGCACTTTCTTATACATGAGTGCCAGCTACTTGTTCACCGCATCACTCCCAGGGGGGATTTGTTGATATATTTAGGTAGTGATGTGTGTGAACACTTTAGGACTACCGAGGTACTTTTTTCCCTCTTTAGGAGGTTTTTTCCCCCCGACTTGTATAAACGATATTGCCCCAATGGACTACTTACCTTTGTACATTCTCAAGTAATACATTCAGTATTGTGTGTTGTGCTCCAAGCTTCTTCTTCTTCCTTGTGTTGTTCGCGTGCTTTCGCAGACGTCTAACTCCAACAAATCGTACCGTACATGTGCATCATGAATGTCAATAGACCTATGTTAGGTAGACAAAATGAGATATGACGAGTCTCACATCACACATAAGGCTGAACTCCCATTGAGACGAGACTATCTCTCACATGAAGTACCTGCAGTGGATACCTGTGCCTAATCCTAGCACCTCTGACAAGCATAAGTTGTCCCAACTGCGACTGAAAATCATGCTCACCAAGGAATGCATAACATCTGCTCTTCTGTAACTGGCTAACTGAAATCAAGCTTATAGGGAATGAAGGCACATAGCGTACATCTCTGAGTATGAGTGATGCTCCACTAGATAGCAGAAGGCATACATCTCCTACACCCTCAATGACATATGGCGTACCATTAAGCAAGTGCACACATCCATGATTCCCACCTGAGAATCAACAAAACCACTCACGATGTGGAGTAACATGAAAACTAGCTAATGCATTAAGCAACCAAGCCATATGTGCTCTCCAATGAACAAGAGAAATCTTGAGATGAATCATAGGGGAAAGTGATATCACCATCACTAGCATAATCAACTGCCATAGACTCTCTTGAAATCACTACCTGACCTACATCACGTGCATATCTCTGACATTGTTGTCGCATCCACATGAAGCAACATCGACGAATATGGCCCTTATGACCACAATACCAACATCAAAGTTGTTGATGTGATCTACGTCTCACATGAGTCAATGGACTCGCATACATATCATGTAGTCTCTTCCATAATGCACTACTTGTCTCCTCATACATAAGAGACTCATATATAGAATCCACAAGCTGTAATTGGATAGTGGAGTTGCCAAATGCATCCATATCCATCCATACATGATCGGGCATGTCACAAGGCCTTTGTGCATCTCTATGCACATACATGTGTAACCCTACATGAACCAATGTATGCCACATCTGAGCTTTCCATCTCAGAAAGTCAGTGCCATCAAACAGAGAAGATACCATGCTAGCAATCCAAGAGACTAGCAATGTAACAAGACTAGAACAATACTCTATCTCAATAGGATCACACTTGCATATCCATATGCATAACTCACATCACAATTGTCTCGCTGGAGAAGAAACCATGTGAACCACCTATCACATAACCATGCATCTAGCATACACATAAAACCATGAGCATAAGCCTGCTCACCAAGTCTCCAAAGTGACAAAGTAGATATGAAAGAATCTTGGTAAAAATCTGACAGAGTATCCCCTATAAACTGAGCAATCAAACAAGATAACCAATATCAAAAGAACAATGAATAACCTATCACCACCTATCACTGATCCAACCAAAGATAATGGCAAATATAAATGCCAAAAACTAATGGCAATACATGCCAATACAATGGCAATACACCTCCCATGCAAGAATGAATCTTGCAAGATAGTCCAACCTGTCATGAATAACCTGTGACCAAGTCCAAGTGAATGGAGATAAGAAATGATCCAAAGCTATCGCATAAGCTTCAAGATCCACTAGAGCTCTTTTGTAGCATAAAAGCTATCAAAAATTCGACAACATCTCCTCTGTAAACTCGACTTTGAACCAAATAAACCATGTGGGAATCACCATGCACATATGCCAAGGATCACACTGGCAAATACATATCAATCAATGACCAAATTCTAATAATGGTGACAAACGAATGTGTAACTGAGGCTCCAATTTGGATCATGTACCTATAAAGAAAACAAAGATACAAGTACCAACCAAGATCCACAATCAACTCTCACAGAATTGTGTGCAATCGGTAACCAAATCCATAAACAAGTGGCATAAGCAAGATATAAACCACAATGCCACTATACATCCATGATGGAAATCATGATGACATAAACCTCAAAAAGAAGGTATACTACAATGTCATCTCACATGCCAAAATCATAACAAGATTATGCTCTACTCTCATATGGAGGAGCTACCACAGTGATTATACATGGATAATGCCTTCAAGCTTTAAGAATAAGAGCTTGCACACCAAAAATTCTCTCTTGAAGAAGTTCCAAAGCAAATTCAACCTCCAAGAGCAATTAGGGTTCTTATGGCAAAAATATGTTGCTCTATGTTTTGTTGTTTCAGAGGTGATAACCTCTGAATCTGAACTTTTGGTCTTCAACAAACTTCAATCTCATTCTTGGCTACGTAGAGATAAAGAACACCTCAATCGGAGGTGCGTACCTCAAGATATGCATTAAACAAATATCAGCTGTCAATTTCACCTTCACCTACAACACTGCTACTCTGTATTTTGCAATTTTGGCAAGCTTGCACTTAGAATTTGGATCTATGTTCTTCTACAAACTTGTAGAGGCTATTCCAAGCTATGCATAACAAGTTGAATCGTCTCATTTTGATTTGTGAAACTCAACTTATAGCCAAAACACTGACCTACTGTCCAAGTCATCGTAGATTTATCTTCTACATCAGTCTTCATTTTTCAAAATTTTGGCACTCTAGAAGTCCGAAGAAAGTTCTATGTCCTTCTGCAAAGTTGTAGCCCTTTATTTCAGTTATGCAACACATCAATCCGAGCTTTCTCGCTCGAGTTATGGCTGAAATACTGAACTGTTGTCGAGAGGTGCCAACCTGCACTTTCACCTCTTGTGACCTAAGCTTCCATTGAAGCTTCTTGCACACAAGCCTTCAACATGCTCTGATACCAATTATGGTTTTTGGTGTGCAGAACAAGAGGAGCAAGGAGGAGGTGGAAGGAGAGAGAATAGAGAAGAGATGTGCGCAGATGCATGGGAGCCTCGAAACGCACATAATGATCTATCTTGAGGCAATGCTCTATATATGATGTATATATATGAATATGGGGGTAAGGTCACATGACCCTTACATCCCCAAAAAAGGCTAATTTGCATGCCTCTTTTGAGATGTCATATTTGGGGCATTTGCATCATTATTTGGCCATTCAACTTATGCAAGTTTATGGGTTGAGTCTTCATGATGTTGGAGATGCATTTGATGTTGTTCTCTATCAGCTGGCTATTGGATGCTTGATTTACTTATGCATATCCGATTTGATATTCACTTTGTTATCTCTCAGATGAGTAGGTTTATGCATTGCCCAAGTGTCAAGCATTGGTAGGTGATTAAGCACATCTTCCACTACTTGACTTGTACTCGGTCACTTGGATTGTTTTATCCCAAGGGTGGATCACTACCGCCAAATTTACATGCTTTTTTTACTCTAACTGGACTGGTTTCTATGATACTCGTGTGTCCAAAAGTGGTTTTCGCTTCATGCTTGGTAGCTCATGCATATCTTGGTTGAGAAATAAGCAGCCTATTGTGGCCACTTCTAGTTCTGAGGCTGAGTATAGGGCAACTTTCACAATGACTGTTGAGTGTGTGAAGATCATACGCCTTTTGGCTGATTTGGGTGTCAGTCACTCTTCTGCCACCACCATATTCACTAACAGTTAGAGCGCACTAGCAATTGTGAGGAACCCTATGTTCCATCCTCACAGAAAGCACATTTAGGTGCATTATCATTATGAAAGAGGTTCTCTGCTGGAGAAATCAATTTGGCATATGTGCCCACACAGGATAACATTGAAGATCTTTTCAGAAAGGCTATGCCTCAAGAGAAGTTTGAAGTTTTCTGCAAAGCTTTGGGCTTACTTTCTTTGGTGGATTGATCTCTTTTCACATAGCTTAACACTTCCTTATACATGAATGTCAGCTCCTTGTTCGTCGCATCACTCCTAAGGGGATTTGTTGATATATTTCGATAGTGATGTGTGTGAACACACTTAGGACCATCACGGTACTTTTTCCCTCTTTAAGAGGTTTATTCCCCCCGACTTGTATATATGCCTAGAACCTAATGGATGATTTATCTTTTTACATTCACTTGGTAATACACTCAGTATTGTATGTTGTACTCCAAGCTTCTTCTTCTTCTTCTTCTTCTTCCTTGTGATGTTCGTGTGCTTCAATAAACATCAAACTCCAATAGGATTTCTATGGAACAATGAATACCCCATCACTTAGTACATCACTCTGCTCCTTTCTCATAGTGGATGATCACACAAGATACATCTGGGTATATTTCTTAAAGTCTAAGGCGTATACATTTTCTAAGTTTAGATAATGGATCTATCAAGTTGAGAAGGAGGCATCAAGTTCAATCAAGACCATTTTATCAAATGAAGGTGGAGAATTCATCAATCATGAATTTGAAAACTTCTTGAAGCAAAAGGGCATCAAGAGGCAAGTAACTCAACCTCATACTCCATATCAAAATGGAGTAGATGAAAGAAAGATTTGAAGTGTCATGGAAATGGCACACACTATGCTTCACAACAAAGCCCTACCATTCAAGTTTTGGGTTGATGTTGTACACATTTCAATTCGCATCATCAATAGAGGCTTCGCAAGTGCATTGCACAACAAGAATCCATTTGAAGCATGTTATGGATGCAAACCCAATTTTAGCTACTTTAGAGTGTTTGGGAGTGAAGCATTTGTACATGTGCACAAGGAAGATTGACATAAGTTACATTCTAAGTCCAAGAAACATCTATTATTTGGCTATAGTGAATAGTCTAAGGCATATAGATTGTATGATATTGAGAACCACTCTATCACCATTTCAAAATATGTCATCTTTGATGAAGCTTCAAAATACTCAACCAAAGATCCAAGTTCATTTTGAGTCCATCCATCTACACTCTAGAGGGTGACACCATTATTTCCAAGAAAAACTCAAAAACAACTACTTCTTCATAACCTAGGAGATCTCAAAGGCTCATTAAGACGCATCAACTTGAGCAAAGCCACTATGTGAATTATGCACTTATGCACCAACTTCAACAAATTTCATAGCCTTTCAATTTCAAAGAAGCTCAAGGTCAATCTAAGTGGGAAGAAGCTAAGCATACTAAAATGGATGCAACAAAAAAGGAAAATACTTGGACACTTGTTCCAAAACCTATAAATCATCAAATTATTAGATTTAAGTGGTTATACGAAGTCAAGTACAAATCAGACAGTACCTTGGACAACTACAAAGCAAGGTTTGTAGCTAAGGGTTATAAGCAAAAGTGCAACATTGATTATGAAGAAACCTTTGTCCCCACTGCAAGGTTCACAAATATAAGAGTTATTCTTGCCTTAAGTGTGCACTTAAAATGGCCCATCTACCAACTTGACCTCAAAAATGCTTTCCTAAATGGTGATATTCAAGAAGAAGTATAAATTGAACAATGTAAATGTTTCAAGTTCAATGGTAAGGAATATCATGTATACAAAATTTTTTGGAGCAAGACAATCATCCATTGATGATTACATGAAGACTAAGAATGAAGAAGTGAAGGAAAGATTCAAGCTCAAAGCATGAAGTAAATTAAAGAATTAGGAAAAAATATTTTGTACATTTATGTATAATAGCTTTGGAAAAATACTTCAAAAATACTTGATGTAGTGATGAGTTTATAGTCACATGTATATATAAGCTCATGTATAGTCGTGATATAGAAGAGAGAGAAAGAATAGATGAAAATGTAGTCAATAGATTTCAAGTTGTTCAAGAGATAGATGTGTAGAGAGTTTTCTTGTGAGTTAGCAATTGGTCTTTCCTAGAATTCTCTCAACTTGATCATGTGGATCAGGAAATTTTTTGTACACAATTCAGAAGCTAATCAAGCTATGAACAAAGTTTGATGATCTAATTCTCTTTAGGTTGTGTGTATGACAAGTAGGAACATTCATATGTAGAAGTCTGCAAGTGAAGTTCTCAGAATCGTGCATCTTGTTGCTTAAAGATTTGCTTAGATCTCAGTGCTCAATGTAAAGTTTTTTATGTTTGAGCATTCAAAATCTAAGTTAGAAGGTAAGGAAGATTCTTTCAAAAGCATTTAGCAAAATGGGTTAGATTCTGAGAGAAATCAACTTAAGAAGTTGATCATGTCAAAGTCGTCATTTCTAGAAGGCAGTTTCTGACACAGGTTTGATCTAAGTGATCAAATTAGAAATCTAATAGTTCTTTTGAAGAACTAATGGTCATTGTGATTGCACAAAGGGAGTATGAACATGTTAGTATCATTTGAATGATTAAAATCAAAGTCATATGCAGAGATTGAAGTTCATTTTTGAAGCAGACTCTTGAAGCTGAAGAAAACTTCATACAGAGAAGTATTTCTTAATACATATGAAAGATAATATGAATTTTGTGTAAAGTTTGGTTTATTCTTGATATATAAGAGTTCTTAAATCAAGATAGATCAGATATTTGGAGAATTAAAGATCTCCAGCAGTGGTATCAGAGCTAAAAGATCAAATCAAGATGAAGAAGAAGAAAGGAGAATCTTGACTGTTGTAGATATCAAAGATCTTGTGAATTGAAGAAGCAAAGAGTAAAGTTTGGAAGAAAACCTGAAGAAGAACAAAGCATGAGTTCAAAGGATCAAGAAGGATTAAAGCTTCATATCAAAGGTACATTATATCACCATAAATCTTAGTAATTGCAGACATAGAAGTCAAGAGATGGGAGAAAGCTTGCAGATTGACAAGTTAGATAGAGAGAACTATCTAGCATGGTCCATGAGGATGGAAGCACACCTCATGAGCAAAGATTTGATATCATTTTACAGATGCTCAAGGAATCAAGGAGCTAAAGAAGCATGTGGAAAATGAGTTTAAGATAAGTGATTTGGGAAATTTGTCTTATTTCCTAGGGATGGAGATTATATACACTCAACATGGAGTGTATGTTACACAAGAAAGGTATCTGAAAAATCTTTTGATGAAGTTTAATATGGAGAATTTTAAGCCCTCAGCCACACCATTGGAGGTTAATCATAAACTAAGCAGGTATGGAGGAGAAGAGTTCAAAGACATGAAGACATATTAGAGTTTGGTAGGTAGCTTAATCTATGCTACTTTGACAAGACCAGATCTTTCATATGCAGTTGGTGTCTTATCTCAATTTACGCATTGCCCAAGGCAAACTCATTGGTTTGCAGCACAAAGAGTGCTAAGATACATCAAAGGAACTCTGAATGAAGGTTTGTATTATGGATTCACTTCTGATACTAGACTCAAAGTGTTTAGTGATGCAGATTGGGCAAGTAAGTCAGATGATAGAAGATCCACCCATGGTTATCTATGTTATGGTGGAGATAAGCTATACAATCCAATGCTTTTGTGCAAAATCCCACAGAGTGCTCAATCACAAAATACCAAATACCCAAGGGTCTTGTTGCTATCGGCCTTCTCTGCACCAGACCTCCACCTTCTCCAAGCCTGCACTTGTGCACACCTTGCACCAAGCTTCCAATAAGGGGGAGGGATGGACACCTTCTGTGCGGCACACACACACAGCTTCAATGAGACCTTGGGATCCTTGGGGTGAATAGCTTAACACTTCTCTGCACACTTCTTAGTCACTCTTCATGCACACTTTGCACTTCACTTCTCTGCGTCGCACACTCTGTGTCTCTTGCACTTCTCTCTCTTTTCTAGCTTAGACTATGCTCACCTTGCTTAGTCCCTCAAAAATAGTCCTTGCCTTGATTTGAGTGTCGATTCACGTACGCTCCTAACTGCTAGAGTATCTTCCTGCCCACTTTGATGTCCCAAGATTGTCTCCAAAAGTGGGCAACCAACAAATCCTTGTTTTGTCCTGTAGTGACTTTAGATTAAAACAAAAATTTTAATTGGGAGGCCATACTTTCACTTCTGCATACGTTGCCGCTTCACATACCTTCACAGTTTTCCTTTTAATTACTCAAATGTGCGCCTAAGAGAGGGTTCACCTGAACCCTCCAAAACACTTTAAAAACACTTTTGAACCTTAGGGAATTACAGAAATACCTCTGCAACCTGCAACCAACTTTCTGCAATTTACCCTTTGTGAATAATTAATTGTGCACTACCTGTGTACCTTGACACCCGATTTGAATGACTTGACCTCACCCATGTTGACCTTTGACTTTGAACATGTTGACTTTGATCAATTGACTTTTGATTGTAGTTGACTTTGACTATAGTTGACTTTGACCAATATGACTTTGAAGGGCTCAACAGTTGCCCACCACCTAATGGGCTCTCTGTCCCGGAGAGCTACAGCCAAAACTTTGAGCAGCAAAATCTTCAATGGGACACTTGAGCAGCAATCAAGTCCACCAGGAGCAGGAAGAACAATACAACACCAGAGAAGAACCAAAAGTAGAGAGGTTGCATAGAAAAGCAAAGGAGGGCGAATGGAGGGTAGGAAGAGGGGGGAAGGGAGGGCAGAGGGGGCTGAGATTGATAGGGCAGGGAGGGTTAAGGATGGGGCTAGGTAGAAGGGTAAATGGAAGGTGAGGGAGTAGGATTATGGGCTCTGTAGAGGGCCAAAATTATCAAACAGTAGAGCTACAAGGGTGGCATATGGGAAAATGTGAAACAAAAGTAAAAAGAAAGTGAGAATAGACTATGTGGACCATTTGGGTAATGAAAAACACGTGAGAAATGTGCTCAAAATATGTGTGTTTTGACCAAAAGTCGGAGAAAAGGTGGGATTTTGGAAAAACTAAGGCTGAAAATGAGTTCAAAGGTGTCAAACTACATGAAAATGACCTCAAACTTGAAAAAATGGCCATCTGAGGCGCAATCTAGAGCCAAAAGCATGAATCATAGAAAATAAAAAATATATATATATTAAGGGGGGGGGAATGGTGGGGGGTGGGTAGCGGAACGGTGGGGGGTGGGTGGGGGAATGCTGGGGGGTGGGTGGGGGAACGGTGGGGGGTGGGTGGAGGAACAGTGGTTGGTGGGTGGGGGGGCGGTGGGGAGTGGGTGGGGGAATGGTGGGTGATGGGTGGGGGAACGGTGGGTGATAGGTGGGGGAATGGTGGGGGGTGGGTGGGGGGTGGTGGGGGGAGGGTGGGGGAACGGTGAGGGGGGGCGGGGAGGGGGGGGGGGCAGGGGGAAGAGAGAGAGAGAGAGAGAGAGAGAGAGAGAGAGAGAGAGAGAGAGAGAGAGAGAGAGAGAGAGAGAGAGAGAGAGAGAGAGAGATTTTTCAAAATTGTCCTCTCCGTTTTTTTGAAAAAAATAAAATCCATGGGGGATTTTTTTTTGGGTGAAATATCCAAAAAATGGAGAAAATACAGAAAAAATCCAAAAAATTTGAAAAAAAATCCAAAAAATTCTCAAAAAAATTCCTACAGTTCTAGGCCAATTTCCTCACTCAAGACCACAGAGAGATTCCTTTATTCCTCCAATTTGGCAAGAAAACGGCATTTGAAAAGGTTGAAAAAATGTAAGAAAAATTCTAAAAATACTTGAAAAATTCCCAAAGATTTCCAAAAATTGTACGTATGCCAAGGACTATGAAAGAGTTGCTAAATCTGCTAAAAACTCAAAGAACAAGCATGAAAATGGATAAAAACAACCAAAATTTAAGCAAAAATGACATGAGAAGGCTATGTATAACCTGGACAGATTTGGCGATTTCCAGGTGATCCATAAATCTTCAGTTGTGTTGATGATAGGCCTTGAGCCTTGATATATTGACCAGTGGTAATGCCTCTCCTTTTAGTGTCTCTAACTCCACTGCACCCCACTTCAGCATTGTTTTAACTCGATAAGGTCCTTTCCAGTGTGGAAGCCATTTTCCCCTTACTTGTGTTTGGATTGAGGTTTATGGAGAAGAACTAACATGCTTGGTTGTAAGTTATTGTTCCACAGATTCCGATCATGTGCCTCCTTTCTCTTCATTTGAGTCTCTATCAATTGTTTTGCAGCATGTAGACGTATCTCCTCCAGTTTATGCAGTGCTCCAAGCCTCTGATGCATGAATGCTACTTTTGGTGATCCATGTAGAAATTCAAAGGGTTCGATAGGCAATATCCCATAAACTAGTTGGAATGGAGAGTATCCAGTAGCCTCTTTGTAAGCTAACTTGTATGCCCATAGGGTACCTTGATAAGCAATGCCCTAGGAAGTGGGTTGTCACATACATTCCTTCCTTAACATGGCAATTAATGCCTTATTAGTGGATTCTTCCTGTCCATTAGCTCTTGGATAATAGGCACAAGAGGTCCTATGTAGAATTCTATATCTGTGAAAAATTTCCTATAGGACCTTGTTCACAAAATGAGTACCTTGGTCTGTACAAATTTCAAGGGGGCATCCAAACCTGCAAATGATGTTACTATAAATGAAATCAGCAACAGTATGAGTGGTGCAATCAGGGGAGGCAATAGCTTCAGCCCACTTTGTTGCATAGTGAGTGGCAATCAATAGATTCTTTTTCTCTTTTTGGAATCAATGGAGGGTAGATGGGCACTACGAAATCTAGCCCCGACTTCTCAAATGGTTGCCAAGAAGTGGAAATAATCAAGGGGTTGTGCCTTTGCTTTGTTGGCTTGGGTCCACACCTCTGGCAAACATCATATGCCTTTCCCCATTCATCTGCATCTTTGAATAATGTAGGCCACCATAAACCAGCATCAAGGACCCTCTGACTCATAATATGTCCTGGAAGGTGCCCACCACCTGTTCCTTCATGTATAGATTTAAGGACTTCCCTCACTTCTTCTTCTTCTTCCATGCACTTCCTAAACCTGTTGTCCTTTCCCTGTCTATATATTTTTTCTTCAATGAAGGTAAAAGGTCTACTCTTGATTAGCAGTCTCTTTCTTTGCACAACACTTTCCTTCTCTGGATACAATCCAATTTTAATAAAATTCTTGATATCATTATACCAACCTTGATCTTGTACAGCGAACAGATTAGCATCTAGAAAATCATCATTGACTCCAATTGCTTGATCCATCATGTTGATCCTGGATAGGTGGTCAGCCATGACATTTTCTTTACCTAGTCTATGGACTACAGAAAAATCAAACCCCTGAAACAAAAGTAGCCACCTCCGTATCCTCCCAGTTGCTTGTGGCTTGTTCAATAAATACATGAGTGGTTGATGATCAGTGTTGGTAACAAATTTCACACCTAGCAAATAATGACAAAATTTTATAGAGCGAAAACCATTGCTAGGGCCTCCCTTTCTATGGTGCTATAATTTTTTCAGCCTTAGTCAAAATTCGACTAGCTACTGAATAGGTTTGTCAAGTTTATATTCTTCACTGTGTTGAGCCAAAACTGCACCCACTGCATATGCACTGGCATCTACATGTACATGGAAACTATCTGACCAATCTCGTGTGATAAGAATTGGTTTAGCCACCAATTTGGATCTTAATGTCTGATAGGCATTCTTTTCTTCCTCTTCCCATTTAAAGGGCACTTCTTTACCTGTAAGTCTAGCCAGTGGTCTGCCTATCTCTACATACATTTTGATAAATCTTCTATGGTACCCAGTATGCCCCAAGAAACTTTAAATCTCTTTAGGAGATTTGGGTTTAGGCAACTTTAGTATAGAAATAATTTTATCAAGATCTGGAGCCATACCTTTAGCCGACACCACATGTCCCAAGAGGGTTCCTTTTGTCACGAGGAAATGACATTTGTTTGGGTTTAGCTTTAGTTTAGTCTCCCTGCATCTCTTAAAAACATTATGCAACTATCGCAAGTGATGGTCCAAGCAATCTAAAGGGGTCTCTGTGAGATCCTAAAAATGAAGAAAGGTCATCCATGAAAATTCTAAGTGTTTCTAGCAATAAGGGTCCAAAAATGAGGTTGCCAATTCTATTAAAGGTGGCTGGAGCATTTTTGAGTCCAACAGGCATTTTTACAGACACATATGTTTCCCAAGGTGTGATAAAAGCAGTCTTTTCACGATCCTCTGGGTGTATGGATATTTGATTATAGCCACTAAAGCCATCCATGAAGTTATATAATGCATGTCCAGCCACTTCTTCAATGAACTCCTCTACAAATGGCATGGGGAATCCATCTGGAATGATCACCTTGTTGAGTGCTCTAAAGTCAACACAACTCTTGATTTTGTTGGTATTCTTCTTTGGTACTATAACCATTGGTGAAAGCCATTCTGAGTGTTCCACATGAATGATGATTCGTGCATCCTCCATCTTCTATATTTCCACATAAATGGCTTTAGCATATTTTGGGTTAAGTCTATAATTCTTTCCTCTTATTGGTTTGGCTCCATCGACAAGAGGGATTATGTGTTCTCCATAATTGTCAGGTACTCCTTCTAAGTCTTTATAATGCCACGCAAAAACATCTGGATAGTGGGCCAAGAAAGATTTTACCTTTTCAAGGAGCACTGGGTGGCTCCACAACCAAGTGGCCATGAAAACTGGACGATTATTTTCCTGAGTGCTAATTGTATTTCTTTGACAGGGTTTCTCTCTACCATGATGTCTTCATGCTCATCTCCAACCCTATTTTCTTCCAATAGCTTTTCATGCATTGTTGCATAAGCAGGAGTGTTCTAGATCTCAATTTATTCCTCTTTGTCCTGCATCCTTCTTGCATGGATTTCTTGAATTGGTAAAGAACATTCTTCACTAGTATGTTTTACCTTGTCTTTAACTTTAGTAACTTCCTTCTCTGTTGTTGTTGCATCCTCCTCCAAGTTGTATTTGAGGGGTGTCTTCCTCCCCCTTCTGTGGTCTGTGATGGGTTCTCCCAATCCATCAACCTGAACTTTATCCTCATTTTCATTATAACATTCCTTTGTGCAAGAATTATTAAGAAAAACTCCAAAACAAGAGGAAGAGTTTCCTGCTTGGAGCCAATTCAGAATATCTTCTTCTTCCTCGAACTCTATGTGGGGTTGGTCCTCCGTTTCTGGTTCCATGCAAATGCCAACTGATTGCATCATGCTGATGTTCCCTTGATGATCTAGGCCCACCTCTAAATGTATCTGTGTCAGTGCTTGCCCTTTCTTTTGTATCCACATAGTGTCTTTACCCCAATCATGGATGACACGCATGCCTAAACCATGGTCTTCCAATTAAGAGGGGAAATCCTCCTTCAACCTGGGGCAGTCTTAATACCACAAAATCCAGAATGAAGAGATTACCTTGTACTTCTAGTGGAACTTTTGGGATCACTCCCAGTGGCCTTAGGTTGTTTTGATATGCCAAAGTAACAGTGAAATTTGCAAGTCTTAAAGGGTGTAGTCCAATCTTTTCCATTGTATGTTTAGGCATCAAGTTAATGCCAGAACCACCATCCACAATAACTCCTTGAAACTCATGACCTTTGATAGAGACTGTTAGTCGAGGGCTCTTATAATCTGTAAGGGGTGCTTCCCCTACAATTTTACCTTTATGCATAACAGCAGCCTTTGCCACTAAACTTGTAGTGGAAGCCTCATCAATTATCTGCAAGAGTTCTAACCTGAATTTCCCATCCATCTTTATTAAAAAAAAAAAATACTAACCTCCTTTTTCATGGACTTGAGTAGTTTTGAAGCTTCTGATTCCTTAAGAGCATGGGCTCCAATTGACTTATCAAACTCCTCATGAGCCCTATTGAATGCATGCCCAATGGCATCACTGGTACATATGAGATCTCCTTTTTGCCTTGTATCTGCACATGTGGTGGCTTTGTCTTTAGATGCCTCTTTGTCTTTATTCAATCCATTAATCCTTGATTCTTGACCTATTTCTACTTGAGCCTTCCCCTTGCTTCTTGTCTGCACTGTAAAAGATTCAATTTCTTCTAACTGCACCACCTTGGTAGATGATGATGGCCCATTGACTTGATCTAACATTTCTTCTTTGCGCACAAAATCATTTGAATGTGGGGCCCAAATGAAGAGGCTTGATTCTTAGGACAACAATTAGTATATTGGTCTCTAGCCTCTGGGCAGTTCCTGCAAGGAGGGGCATTTTCTGGTAGGGTGCACCTACTTTGGTAATGCCCACATTCTCCACATCTGAAACAAATAATTGGCCTCCTAGGCCCATTTCCAAAGTTATTCCTCTGTCTAGGTTTGTAATTGTTACCTTGATTAGGTGCAACCGCCATCACATTTGCTGGTCGTAGGGGTCCTCCTTGTGTCCAATATGTTGTTGCAGACATTCCTCTTGATTGACATTCTTGGGCCTCATGACCTACTTTCCTGTATAGCTAGCAAGTTACACTTAACAGAGGACATTCACTCACTATATGACCTTGCTTGCTGCACATGGTACACCATTGTCCACTTTTGATGCCACCCCCTTTGAGTTCCTGCAACTCCTGTCGAAGCTGAGCCAGTTCTTCTGCTTGGGCTTCCTCTTCCTTTTGTAACTTCAATGCCTCAATCTCCCTCCTCAATTGAGTAACAACATTCTCCTCCTCTTTGTGGGGCTTATTCCTTTTTAAGCCCTCCAAGTCTTTCCTTAGCTGGATTATTGGATCCTCCATTTCTGTAGAATAGGGTAGTTGAGAAGAAATTGCTCCATATTGTTGCCTTATTTGCTCCAGTTGTGTAGCTATGTTGATGAACTCCTCTATGGAGGCTGTTTGCAACACTAATTCCTTGATTTTACATTGTGTGGTCACTAGAAGTGGCTTAGCTAACCATTTCTTAATAAAAAAATCATGTGGAGGATCTGGCAACTTAGCAATTAGTGCCTTGGCCCTAATTACAAACTTTGGAAACTTTTCACTTGGACCCAGTCTCAAGTTTTCTAATTCCTCTATGATGATTTGTGTAGTATTTCCATGCTGGAATTGAGTTTTGAATGCATCTTTCATTAAGTCCCAAGTGGTGAAATGGTTCTCAGCAAACTAGCTGAACCATTTATCTATTAACCCTTCTAATGTCATAGGGAAGAGTATAAAAAAGGCATCCTCTCTTCCCATCAAGCCTCTAGTTTTGCATAGTGCTAAAAACCTTCTAATATGCTCATCCGGATCTTCCTGAGCTAAGCCTTTGAAAGAAGGAAATTTTATATTTAATCTTGATAGCAAGGTTTCCAAATCTATCTGACCTGCAATGCTCTTTACTGATGAGGTTGACGATAGTGGACTGGAGGATCTTCTAACAGCCTTCCCTTGTTGCTTTGCAGGTGACCCTCAATGTTTGGGTGAAGTAGTACTGTCGGCTCTCTACACCAGACCTCCACCTTCTCCAAGCCTGCACTTGGGCACACCTTGCACCAAGCTTCCAATAAGGGGGAGGGACGAATAGCTTAACACTTCTCTGCACACTTCTTAGTCACTCTTCATGCACACCTTGCACTTCATTTCTCTGCATCACACACTCTGTGTCTCTTGCACTTCTCTCTCTTTTCTAGCATAGACTATGCTCACCTTGCTTAGTCCCTCAAGAATAGTCCTTGCCTTGATTTGAGTGTCAATTCACGTACGCTCCTAACTGCTAGAGTATCTTGGTGCCCACTTTGATGTCCCAAGATTGTCTCCAAAAGTGGGCAGCCAATGAGTCCGTGTTTTGTCCTATAGTGACTTTAGACTAAAACAAAAATTTTAATTGGGGGCTATACTTTCACTTCTGCATACGTTGCCGCTTCACATACCTTCACATTTTGCCTTTTAATTTCTCAAATGTGCACCTAAGAGAGGGTTCAACTGAACCTTCCAAAACACTTTAAAAACACTTTTGAACCTTAGGGAATTATAGAAATACCTCTGCAACCTGCAACCAACTTTCTGCAATTTACCCTTTGTGAATAATTGATTGTGCACTAACTATGCACCTTGACACCCGACTTTGAACGCTTTGACCTCACCCATGTTGACCTTTGACTTTGAACATGTTGACTTTGATTGGTTTGACTTTGACTATAGTTGACTTTGACTGTAGTTGACTTCGACCAATATGACTTTGATGGGCTCAACAGTCTCACACTCCTTCATTTTGTGAGTACGCTCTTCTTTTCATTTTGCTTCCACGCATCTACTATCTATAGTACGATGATGATCTTGGTGGTTCATTTGGATCCAATTCTTACTACTTTGGCAAAGAAAGTTTATGTGTTGGGAATCAAATTTACAACCTCCTAGCTAGGAGTACAATGGGCTACTATTTGCCCAAAAACCCATCGTTGAGGATTAATTACTGATCCTCTCTCTTAAGGCATGGTTCATCCACCTCCTATAGGATTATGTGACATTCCTTCCCCCTTCCACTTCCCAAGGTTGAGCACCTTAACTAGCATCAAATTCCAGTGTTTGGAACTATTTTGGACCTATCCAACCCTCATTTGATGCCCATATCTCCATACATCTTCATTCTTGGCCAATTTTAGACTCATTCACGATCAAACGCTTCCCAAGTGCCCACAATTGAGGCTTCCAACCTCCATGTTGCCCGAATTTCTCAATTAGGCTCTGATACCAATGTTGGGAATTGAAATCACAACCTCCCAACTAGGAGTATGATGGGCTAAGCATTTGCCCCAATAGCCATGGTTGAGGATTACTTTCTAGTCCTCTCTCTTAAGGTGTGGTCCATCCACTTCTTGCTAGGATTATGTGACATTATGATAGTTCCTATTAGATATACTCTATAATCCATCCTCAAGTGGCCAAAAATGATCCATGGTGCTCTATGTTGTAAGGCCTTCATTATGAGAAGAAGCCATTGTGAGAGCTCGAACATTTGTGGAGCCCTAACTTCCAAGCTATATGAGGTCTATGTGTGACCATTAATGGTAATAGATGATCTTTGTGAGCCTAGCCACTAGGTTAGGTAGGGCATAAACTTTTGGTCCATTGGGTTGTCATTCAAGGTGAAAATAAAGGCCTTGTTGCACAATGTAGTTTCCCCATATAACCTTAATGGGGGGAGCACAGAGGGGGGCTTCCCTCCTTCTATGGGGTCCTAGTGGGCTATCCCCTCAACCCAGATGAGCTTACACCCTATGGAAATTTAAAATAACTTCTATCCTTGATTCATATGAGCTTCTAGAGACTGTTCTTGGTATTGATCATGGACCCCAAGAAACACTTGATAATAATCTTGGTCAAATGATTCCTCTTGATGCCTGATTTTGTAGCTGCTTGGAAGCATAGAATCACAGATGCACTCTCTGCTCTAGTTACAAGTACTAATGATAGTCTTTTGAATCTTGTTCAACACACTAACAAGGCTTTTGAAGCATGGAACATATGGAGAAATCAATACAAAACTCGCAATCAGACATGGCAAAACTTAGAGAATTAGCTAGCAACAAAAACATTTGTTGATGGGGAGACTATAAAGGTGTTTATCACTCACATAAAGAATCTACAAGATCAAATGGAAGAAGCACGTGTACAAAAGTCAAGTGAGGATCTAGCTCAGTGTTTTCTTCAAATGTGCCCACGGAATTTTGATGGTTTGGTAACTTCTCTTAATACTCAAATTAGACATCAACCTCTAGCTTTTGAAGAATTTAGTGCCTTACTCATGGAGGATCTATGGCACAAGGCAAGGCATGGAAGAAACAAGGGAGATGTTGCATTAAAAAAAAATGCCAAAGGAGGCAAAGAGAACTCTTTAAATATGGAGTCAAAAAGAAGATTGACACAAAGAAGTTCAAGGGAGGGTGTTTCCACTGCAAGAATAAAGGCCATAAAATAGATCTTGAGTTATTTGTTATGATAGAGGAGGTATGCTCCTCGGCTAAAGATTCACTTATAGATGACTCATGGGTGTTGGACAATGGTGAGCCTCTCATCATATGATAAGCAAAAAAGACCTTTATAGTTCCTTACAGCCTCTAAAGGAACCCATCACAATAGAGGTAGGCAACAATGCAAGATGTCCTATAGAGGGCGAAGGTATGATTTCTTTCATTAACTCTGATGGGGACATCAAAAAGCTTTCAATTGTGTTGTATGTTCCACATATCAAGTGAAATATGCTTTCAGTAGCTTCTATAATTGATCAAGATCACGAAGTATCTTTTAGTAAGATAGGAGCTAAGATTATGGATAGCAATACCAACATTGTGGGACTAGCATAAGGAGGAACAACATGCATGAGTTGTTTGCTCTTACATGCACTACAAGTGTGGGCACAAGTAAGCTTATATGGCATGAGAAATTCGGCCATATCGAATACTTTTTACTAAATGACATGCATCATAGGGATATGGTTGCACACCTACCATCAATTGTAGAGATGAAGGAACCATGTGAAGCTTGCATGATGTGCAAGCAACAGAGGAACGTGTTTCCGCAAATCAAACAAAATCTGCTTTCAATAGCTTCTATAATTGATCAAACAAAAACTGCTTTCAATAGCTTCTATAAAATGAAATCTATGTTGTATGTTCCACAAATCAAACGAAATCTGCTTTCAACAGCTTCTATTATTGATCAATATCATGAAGTATCTTTTAGTAAAACAAGAGCTAAGATTATGGATAGTAACAACAATATTGTTGGGATTGGCATAAGAAGGAACAACCTGTATGAGTTTTCTGCTCTTACATGCACTAGAGGTGTGGGCACAAGTAAGCTATGGCATGAGAAATTTGGTCATATTGGATACTTTGTTCTAAAGGAGATGCATCACAGGGGTATGGTTGCACACCTACCATCGATTATAGAGATGAAGGAACCATGTGAAGCTTGCATGATGGGCAAGCAATAGAGGAAGGCATTTCAACAAGGAAGCAAGAACAAAGCAAGCTATCCTCTAGAGTTGGTGCATACTGACTTGTGTAGAAAAATGCCTACACAGGCCTTGGGCGGATCTTCCCACTTCATGTTACTCATTGATGACTATAGCAGGAAGATGTGGGTGTACTTCCTTTGCGAGGAGGATCAAGCTTTTGTTAGCTCTAACGAATGGCTTTATCTTGTTGAAACTGAAACAAGGAAAAAGATGTAGAAATTTAGGATAGATGGTGGTGGTGAGTTTACATCAAAAGAGTTCGAAGATTTCTGCTTGAGTAAAGGAACCGAGCATCAACTCAGAGTGGCACATAGCCCTCAACAAAATGTTGTTGCATAACATCGGAATCAAACCATCATGGAGATAAAAAGATGCATGTTGAAGGGAAAGGTTTTGTCAAATCAATTTTGGGTAGAGGCTATCAATATTGTTGTCTACATCTTGAATCAAAGCTACACCAAGGCACTTGATGGAAAGAGTCCACAAGAGGCTGACACTGGTAGAATGCCATTTGTTTCACATTTCAAAGTATTTGGAAGTGAATGTTATGCACATGTTTCACATAGGGAGAGAAACATGCTTCAACCAAAAAGCATCAAATGTATCTTCTTAGAGTACAATGAGGATAAGAGGTCTTATAAGCTTTATGACCTTGAGGCTAAGAAGATCACGAAAAGTTGCCATGCAATGTTTAAAGAGGAGAAACCACATGTAGTGGAGGAGGAAAAGAGAGATTCCACTTTATCATCAGGCGAAGGTGCAATCCACTATGAACCTAGCCCAAGGCCTATCCCTTCTACACAAGAGAAGGAAGTATCATCTTCAGATGATGATTCTTGTTGATTAGGCAACAATGACAAAGACTTTAATCTCTGTCCTGAGATCTATTTTCTTGATCTTTAAAGCTAACTTGTCCTAGGGGCTTTTAAGAGATGTCCCCCTCCACTTAAAGAAGAATTTTTTTCTTCATTTATTTACTTGATTAAGAGGTGGATGGATGATCTCGGCCTTCTTAGGGTTGAGTGGATCCGATAAGCCGGATGCTTCTTATACTATTCATTGTATTCATTGCTGTGAATGATTTTGTAAGTAAGATGATTGTTTTTTTTATATTTTTAACCTCAATTACTAGGCAAGTTCATGTGCCCTCAAGGAGAGAGCAAACATGAACCTATGTGCTCTTTGAAAATGAGGATGTCAAAATATGTATGAATGCATACATATTTTGACAATATGTATGTGCTTTTTTATATTTGTATATCTGTGCACATACATATTGTTGCAAAGAACTTAATTCATGCACACACAGAGGATACTGATACGAAAACCACACAAAAAATAGATACGTGAATAGACAAGATAATACACAAGATTGGGTGTAATCTCCCCCATGCACCCTGTTTTGACAGATCCATAGAGTGCATGTATTTATAGGATTTTCCATTATGTCAAGAATAGCAGTTACAATGAGGATGGCTTCAAAAAGCAAGCATGAAATTAAAAAGTTGCTCTCTTTTATGGAGAGCCTTTGCTTTTATTAACATAAGTCGCGATCTACAGTGATCCTTATACTAACCACTATTTTTACTAGTTTTTTTTAAGAACCCTCTAGGTAGGTTTTTATTTACAAACTATATATAAAATATAAATCCTATTATTTGTATCTAGACACATCCAAAATATCCACCCCCTTTCACTCCCTCATGAACCTTAACTTCTATATCAAAATACCAAAACACATTAATAACTTAATAAATCTCACTCTAACAACTCCTTATTCAACACATTCCATAATTGATAACATGTAGATACATGAATGCATGCATGCACACATCGAGATGCACTCTCTCTCTCTCTATCTATCTATATATATATCGATAGAGAGAGAGAGCATGTTTTATTTGCTATCAAAGGATAGACACATAGACATCTTGGTGTGTATATGAATTTGTATGTCTTCATGCATATTGATACATGCATCAAAATATTGATGACATGACATTTTCATGCCTATTGATAGGACCGTCAATGTTGACCATTCGTATATTATCAATATGCTCTTATGTTTCCTTTTGTTTACTTCTAGTGCCCCTTATGTATTCACAATGACATCATTCTTGACCATTCGCCTACTATGCATATGCTACTCATTTTATTACTTCATGAAAGAACCTCATTTTGACACTAAACCGAGAGAGAGAGAGAGAGAGAGAGAGAGAGAGAGAGAGAGAGAGAGACCCATCATGAATGCTTTTTAGAGACGATCTTCATCTTAAATTCTTTGTGTACAATGTTATGCCTTCATCTTAGATTTTATCTTAAATTCTTTGTGCACCAAGCTCCTCTCCTTTAGAGGCATTCATCTTAGATTCTAATTTTCATGTTTGCAACTCTTTACAACATTCATTTCACATATTATCTCTATCCAAGATCTTGAATTCTTCCATTATCTCTATAACGTACACATATTTCTTAGATTTTGTTCCAACTAGGTCTCGTACTTTCTAAAAGTATGATTTGACTCATGGTCCAATTTTTTGGCTTCCCATATGTAAATTCATCACTCACACTCTCTCTCTCTCTCTCCACATTCCCATCACCCATGTTGTGCGGTTGTTCTCTTAATTCACAACTACTTTTTAACAAAGATCTTAGTAATATTAGCATATTGACCATTAGATTCATGGAATAGTATGCTTACATGACTATGCTTGCTCAACTAATATGCCAACATTTTCAACAGCACGAGTCCATGCTTCCATGATTCTCGGGGTTCATTGCTCACAGTAGATCTAATGATCATGGTCAAGTTTGTCCTTTGTATCTTGTACTTATTGTTGAAGGAAGGATATAATCTTTCCGCCTCCTATGATTCTTGCATTTGAGAGTGCCTCTTGATAAATCATGACATATCCACCCTCATTCTCAAGGTCTTTGCATAAGAAGGCTTTATCATAGAAGTTGGCATGTCTCAAATTTGTATAGACAATCTTCGAGATTAAATAATTTAATGCCCTTCTTTATCATTCTAGTTTCCATTGTTACAAGGTCTTTGTCCTTCATCCTATTGCCTATGACATAGCTGCTAAGAAGATCTTGTTGAGAGGTCTCCCTCTCTCTCTCTCTCTCTCTCCCTCTCTTTCTCTCTCTCTCTCTCATGTCTCTCGTTTAGATGAGTCATTAGGGTGGAATGGTCATATCTATCTGTGGAATTCTATGATGGGAGTGGTTTTCTCGCACCTCTCTTTCTCGTAATAGGGTGGTTGTGGGTGGTCAAATGAGACATAAGAATAATCGACCCTTCAGCCATTCAGAAATGTGTTTCAAGCGCAGTAATCTGCCATTAAGTTCTCATTTTGTTAACAACCAGGTACATGTGGGAGGTGCATCCATGCTCGGCTCGCTTGGTAGTTCTGATCAATTGAGCTGCCAGCAAGGGACGCGTCGGATAATCTGCTTTTAGTCGTTCCATAATCTTTGAACAGACATGGTTTTAGTCTGAAACTTTCATTTCTACTGACAACGAGCATTGGTTCCAAATGCACCTGTACGACTTTCCCTTGGATGTATGAAGACGACGATGCTCGAGA
>CM035443.1:16118506-16133506 GCA_020310875.1 Ceratopteris richardii | reverse complement strand
CGATTGATCAAATCCAAGGGAGCTGCTCTACTTGAGGCTGAGAAAATGGTGGAAATAGCCTCATCAAAGGCTTCGTTGGTTGATGACTTACAGAACAAGAATCAAGAGCTCATGAAGCGCATTGACTATTGCCAGGTACAAATCCTTGATATGCTGTCCTTTGCTTTAGTTTTCAGTGATCTTTCTGGGATTATGTGGATAAGCCATCTGAAACATTTTATGAACTTCATATGGCACATATAACAATCCTGAATATATTTTTCGCCCAAAGAATTTTGTCATAACAATGCTTGTGTTTGTATATATATCTGAGCAGGAGGAGACCAAGGTGCTTGATAAATTGCATCGGCAGAAGGTAAATGAAGTGGAGAAGCTGAGTTTAAGGGTAGCAGAGATGGAGGAATTGCTGCTTTCAAGTGGGCTTAATCAGGCCAATGCTGTCAAGGATTACCAGCGTCAACTTCATCAGCTACAGGTGCATTTTATTTTCTCGGTGAAAATTACAGTTACTGAACATCACTCCTCTGTACACGCACTCAAGGCATTGGTTAAGGTGGCCAAATACCTTGGATAGTCTGAGAATCCATGATTCCACTTCACTAAAGAAATGAGAGCCTCGTAAATGTTTCTGATGAACTATGACTTGAAAAGGTAGCACGGAGTTCTTGAGCATAGCAAAGGAAGAAGGGAAACTCCAAGAGTGGATCTGAACTGCTCCAAGGCATCTTTCACTTTCGTCTCAAGAGATATCTCCGAAAAGGAAAGCTGCACTGGAGAACGAGATATCCTATATCTAGACCCAAAACTCTTTTCAACTGAGGCCTGAGAACCAAGGAATTGATAACAAATCATCTTTTTTACCATGAGGGAATCACTGATGCATCTGAAGATGTGGCTATAGAGTTGCCTACTGAAGAGAGTAAGACAATGGTGTGTCTATGATGACTTATTTGCAGTTATCTGGAAAGAGGCTTTAGTCACCAGATAAGAGCCACACTCAATTATTTCAAGCAGAGCTCAGTTGGAGAGAAATGAGATACTATCTTGACTGCGCAGGAGGAAGATTCTGTGACGATATTATTTTCTTCTTTCTTAATCTTCCTTTCCTGCACGATTATTCTTCCTTGTATGTACAGACACATGCAGGCATATATATACATTGCATTTTGCATTCATGAATAGAATATGTAATTTCAAGTATGTGGACAAAACTGGAGTTGAAATTGTTATTTCACAGTTCAGTGTGTTCAGCACTACCAGCAGAACTAAAATTTTGGCACAAAGTAAGAACCTTTTATGAGTCAGTCACATCTGAAATGCAGAGACACAACATGATAAGTCAAGAACCTTCAAATAATTTTGTTTTTGTTTCTTCTTTAGGATGAAAAGAGAGCTTTAGAGAGGGAGCTGGCACGAGTCAAGCTTACAGCCAACAGAGTCGCAACAACTGTGGTAAATGGGTGGAGAGCATCAAATGATAATAAGGTCATGCCTGTGAAGCACTGGCTTGAAGAGCGCCGCCTTTTGCAGGTTTAATGCTCTTCAGTAAATACCCGTTTGAGTATCTTTGTGACATAAAAACACTCACTTTGCATACTCATACCTAGAGCGAAATGGAGCAGCTTCGCAAGAAGCTTGTAGCAATGGAGAAGACATCCAAGACAGAGGCTATCCTCAAGGTTGTTCATCAGAGGATCTGATAGCTTGCTTCACATTCTTTTATAACATAAAACTCAAATTTCCTGTATGCAATCTGACAGGAAAGGGCACAGATGAGGCTCAAAGTTTTAGAGGAGAGCACGATGCTAAGTTCAACTTTAAGCAAGAGCTCTCAAGCTAGAAGGCCCGGCAGCAACAATGGAAGTGCTAACGTTTTGATCAGGCATGAAACATTCAAGTCTATCACATCTTCAAAAATAATATCATACAACCAATTCAGCAGTTCGACTGCAAGCTCATTGGATGAAAACTTGCAAGAAGAGCAGTCTAGTAATGGTGGAAAACTTCTCATGTGCTGCAGTTCTGTTGACCATTCCCAGAAAAACAGGGAATCCTGTCCTGAACCCTGCAACACATCAGAGAACGATGATACAGGCTCTGTGAAACTAAATCTAGATAGCTCAAATTGTACTGATCCGATCGCCACAGTTCCAACCATTTCTTATCATTGTGCAGAAATGATCACAGCCAATAAGGATTGTAGAACTGCAGGGGATTGTGTTTCTGGATATCTTTATGACCTCTTGCAAAAGGAAGTGATTGTTTTGCGGAAGGCTTGCCAGCAGAAAGATTGTGTCCTCTCTGACAAAGAAAATGTTATCGAGGTAAGCATAAATGCTATCTTAACTATGATCATTTTCTCGAGCCAAAGTCTGGCTATATATAATTAGGAAATGAATTAGGAATACCTTACCACCACATGGTACAGCTTGTAGGAGGGGTATTTTTGTATGTGTGCTTTGAGTGATTAACCGAACAAGAGGCAGGTTTTGGAAGAAATATGAGAATGCAAACCTTTCTAAACATGGGTGTCCTTATATTATGACGGGCATCATGGCTTTGGATTTCACACCATTTAGACATCGAACGCCAGGTGGAACTTGGGGTCTTGGACAGTTCCTGGAGTAGGATGAGTATTTCTTCTATGTGGGACGTGTGAAGTGTCTCACAATTTACAGTTTGCATAGCTGATTAGAATGTGCATTGCATGTATAGGTAAGCATTAAGGATGTGGTTAGCATCTGCTAAAAGAGGAATCCCTGTTTGTTCGTGCTCATTTTACAAATTCTTGGGTCAATAGCAGAAGGTAGGCTGCTGCTCATTGCATGGGATCGTCTTGAAGCATGTAGGATCTGTCCATGTTGCGAGTACCATATATATACTGAAGAGTTCAAATATATAAAAGCGTTTTTCTAGCAGTTAAAAGTGAGGCCATTCTGCTTGTGTTAGAGATTTATCGAGTGCTGAAGTACGTCATTGAGTGTAAGAATAAATCTCCCTTTTTTCCTCCCGTATCCATGGAGTTGAGTAAAAAATAGAATGTGGTACCATTTCAAAAGAATCAATATTGGATGCACTTCTCTATATTTCTGAAGGGTCTGGAAGCCTCTTATTTTATAGCAAAGGAGCAATCAGCTCAGTGATTATAATGAATTGCAGATGCTGGAAAAGAAAATGTGTTCTCTCACTCGATCGATGGAGACAGAATCAAAGAAACTGAGAAAGGAAGTAGCAACTCTCGGAAAAGAGGTGTCAAACCTCCGAACATCTGCTTCCGCATCACACAAATCTTTTATTTCTAAACAAAATAAAAATATTGCCCATTTTCAAGCTTCAAAAAGAGGACATGAATAAAACAGTGCACTTGTCTATACCATTCATGGTGCTCTGATGGAAAAACAGCAATTGAACAGAACCATTCAGCTGGATCTTATCATGTTGATTCAAGCATGTGCGAAGGCACAGAGTGGATGTATATCATATGGAAACGATGCTGGTGTGACAGCTCAACCGAAATAATCCATAATCACAAACAACATGATGGGACAAAAATTCTTATAGACACCTATCACGAGCTGACGATTTATGGGATTTCTCATATGGAAGCTGTCTACCATTCAACCATCAGAACTTCGCAAACAGTTCAGTACGAGTATCTTATGCATGACCTTTGTCATAATCACAGGAATAACCAACTCTTGCGGACCTGTACTACCACCTATCGTTTGTCATCTAGGCATATCCACCTCATCATCTTGCATATGTATGGATAATGCAATCCAGAACCGCAGGGCAGAATGGCATTGAAGTAGTGTGAATGCATTAATTGATGTAGTAATCGGAAGCTATAAAGCTTTAGAGGAGCTAGAAAATACCGTCTCCCGCTAGAGAATGGGAGTTTATTGTTTGATGGAAGTACCGAGCTTGAACTTAAAATTTTACTGCAAACGCCCATTAATCATGAAAACTTGATGTGAAGTAGGATAAATCCTATGGTTAGTTCGCCCATTTAGGGGAGGAAACGCTCATTGCCTGAATATACTATTTGAGGAATGGTAAACGGTGTGTGCGAGCATGTTTACAAATTACAAATGGTGAATAGAGTATCTTGAGCATGTTTACAAACTCCACATGGTAAATAGAGTCCCTTGTAACAGAAACCAGAACAAATGCAATTGGGATATAGCGAACGTACCTTCACATATTACATGACCTGTAGCACGTAGACATGCAGGTATTAACTTGTATGTTTTTTCCCCAATTGCATTTTGCTAGCATGCTCTTTGATCACATTTGATGTATACACGCATATGCAAACGTGTAAAACATGCGCACGTAAACACACGCAAACAAACAAGCAAACAAACGCACCAACCTGCTAATCACCACAACTTCACGAGCTTTGCATTATTTATTGAAAAAGAAGATGAACGTTTATTATGCATTAACATGCTCAATTACAATGAGTTCTAATGGATTTGGCGCAGCACAACAATACGTATAATCTCAATGTCCTCGATTCTGTTATAAAGGGGTGCCGTTATCGTGCAAGATTACTTGTATAAGTGGTTCCTCGAAACTACTTTGAAATTACATTTCATTTTCCTAGAAACACTTTGAATTATATTGATGAAATATGATACGAGAGGCGATCCATAGAGGACCTTGAAGAGATTACATAATCCTTTCATATTTTCATCACGACTAGGGTGAGATTCTTATGCAAATGTCATGCCATTCTCTTAGGTTACACACGATTTTGTGTGTCTTGACATGTGACAACATTTGCAATTCCTCATTCTTCTATTAGTGCCATTGGAGGGCTTCTTAAGGAGGGTGTACTTGATGAACTATCAAAGTCTTCCATGTTTCTCTATACTCACATGCTCTATTTTTTTTTTCGATTGTATATTAGAGTATAAAACATCTTATTGCATCTCCCAACATGGATTGTCTCCAAAGAAACTTTGTTTCATTCAAATATCTTGGAGTTTTCCACTTTTCTCCATACAATGCCAATAAAAGGGAAATAAAAAAAGATGTTTTGGCATTTTCTCCTTTGTTTACATTGTGCACACCAGTTTTCACCCAATCATAGTTCTTTAGCTTTAGCATTGGTGTAGATTGCCTATTGCATTATAAACGACATTAGTAGGGAATTATTTTTTCTCTACTAGTGTCCAACAAATGTTGGAATTTCATGCCCTATTTTATGGTAATTAGAAAATTCTTATCTTCTATTGATTTTTGATGTGGATGAGCATTCTCCGTATAAAGTTCTAATATCATCAAAAGCTTAAATATTCACCTTTTAACACATAAATGTGTAAAAATTGGGTAGTTACGTGATACTTAATATTTTTCTCTTTAGAGTTTTGTTTTATTTTAAACAAAGATCATAGCTTCATATTGTATTTTTGAAACTATATTACATCTTCAAAGGGATTCAAGGAGGACTTGTTTCTATTTCATGAATATAATAACATTGCTAATACCCTTTCTAAAAGTTCTAGTTTTGTTGAGGTCAGCCTATGGACTTTGGGGAGTTGAATGGAGTCTCTCAAAAAACCTTGCATACCACATAGTTTTTGATATTAGCACATACACTCCAAAAGATCATCACCAATAAGAAAATACATACCTCCACCTCAAAATGAAAGAGAAATTATAAGTGTGCATGTCAATCGTACATCAAGCATCAGTGAAAGGAGCATCATTAGATCTCTATCATAATGAAATGTGCATATGATTCTTGTGGAACGTTCCAATTTTGATAAGCTATATGGTTTTCACACTTTCATCTGCAATAGTTATGCCCATAATTTAAAGCTCTCTTATTGTCAAATGAGATCTTGCATAGAGGCATGTCTCTATTGCAATTGATAATTGCTACATGTATCTAGTTGTTGATGCATACATGCATCCAAGAATTCTAGTTGACATGAATTCTCAAATAGTTGGACCACATATACTATTCTTACTACACACACTAGATTGATCGGATGCAATCCTATTGCTATCTACAGTACCCACAATCCCATTGCAAAAGAATAAAAAAGATCCACATATGCTTGTTTTTTTATCACTTTTCATTATTATGATATGTATTTGAATTATAAGCATTGATGATGCAAAATGGTATTATTATCAAGCCAATTCATGTTGTCTTCCATGATGATTCCTCTCTTATTTAATTCATATTCCCAAGTTTATTTGTTGTTTATATGCAAATTACTAATATTTTTCATGTAATTACACATGTGGGATACCCTTTTTGACATACTTCTTATAAAACAAACAAGAAGTACAAACGAGCATAAAGATAGCTTCCTAGACAAGGAAAGAACACTACACATAGTACCTTCTTACCCACTTGATCATTTATTAAGCAAAGAATATGCATATCAATGATGAAACCATATGGAAATTAGTAGCAAATGATGTTGATTCCAAAGAAAATCTATATCAAGGAGGACATGAAGGTTTCTTGCATGAATCAATTGTTGAAACATAATCTCTTTGCATGGTAGAAACAACTATATAATTGATCTTTAAGTATCTAAGAAATAGCACCACTAATACATCAATAAATGTATCTTGAAGTAGTACTTTTTTTTGTTATGCACACATCCAACATGATTTGAATTTCTTTAATTACAATTAGTTTTTCTATAGAAACAAGGAAACGACATAGATATCTATTCATACTAATACAAATCAATATATTCTATACCACTTCACAATGCTTCATGCCAGAATTTGCTAAACGTGTATTAATTAGACTCACTGCAAAATCCCTAGTTTTGTAGATATTATAAAAACATCAAATAAAAATAAATAAAGGTTTCTTCCATAAAGTAATATTCTTGAGTGGAATTTGAACTTCTTGAAGGGATATCCCTTTTGAAAAGTTTTGGATGTAAGAAAATAGAATCTGGGATGTGTTTCCCACTTGCATCCCAAACAAAAAGATTTTTTTTTTTTGATGTAGAAAATATCATCTTCAATATTACTTCAAAGTAAGGCTCTTTATCCATCCATATCATCAATATGAAAACCTTATAAGGCATCTAAATCATAAATCAAATGAGTTTTTGTGATTTCCATGGCAAACACCAATATCTTTTCAAGGTTTGATTTATTCTTTCACTTAAAGCTTTTGAAAATTGAAATGTCTTGTGATTAGTATTCTTACAATTTCAACTTATAAATCCATTTCATGTTGGAGTTTGAGGTTTGCAAAAGCACATGAACAACAAAAGAAGAAGAAGCTTGGAGCACAACACGATGTGAAATGTATTAACAAGTGAATATACAAAAATAAATGACCCATTAGGGTTATACACATATATAGTCTCAAAAGTCTTAAGTGTGCTCACTCATAAGCACCAAAATATACCAACAAATTCACCCTCAAAGTGATGTGGTGAGCAAGGGGCTAGCACTTATGCATAAAGAAGTGCCAAGCTATGAAGAAAGAGATCAATCCACAAAAGGGAGTAAGCCCAAAGCTTTGTGAAAAGCTTCAAACTTCTTTATAGGTAGAGCCTTTGTGAAAAGGTATGCAACATTATCATGTGTGGGCACATAAGCCAAACTAATCTCTCCAACAAAGAATCTCTCCCTGACATAATGATAGTGCATCTCAATGTGCTTTCTGCGAGCATGGAACATAGGGTTCCTTGCAACTGCTAATGTGCTTTGACTGCTAGTGATAATGGTGGTGGTAGAAGATTGACCAACATCCAAACCAACCAAAAGGCATCTTAGCCACACACACTCAACAGTCACTATGAAAGCTACCCTATAATGAGCCTCAAAATTAGAAGTGGCCACATTAGGATGCTTCTTGCTCAACCAAGATATGCATGAGCTACCAAGCATGAAGAAAAAACCAGTGGTAGACACATGAGTGCCATAAGAGCCAACCTAGTTCGAGTCAGAAAAAGCATGTAAATTTGGAGGTAATGATCCCCCCTAGGATAAAACAATCCAAGTAGTGCACCATTCAAGTAGAGAAAGATGTGCTTAACTACCTACCAATGCCTTACACCTAGACAATGCATAAAACTGCTCATCTGAGAGACACCAAATTGAATATTAGGTCGAGTTATGAATTAGTAAATCAAGCATCCAATATCCTGTTGATAGAGAAAAACATCGAATGCATCTCTAGCATCATGAAGACTCAACTGTTAATGTTTTTCCATAGGAGTGGCAATAGGTTTGTAATCTTCTCAAGGCCAAAATGCTACAATAATGTGTCAATATATTTTGTTTGACACAAAGATATTCCCCCATCAAGTTGCATAAATTGAATGCTCAAATGCTAATGCAAATGCCCCAAATATGACACCTCAAAAGAAACATGAAATCAGCCTTAAATTCAGCAATATGCTTCTCATTATGAACAATGAGAAACATGTCATCAACATATACAACAATGATCAGAAGCACATATGCTGCATGCTTAATGTTACCATTACTGACCATTTGGAAGGCCAAATGGCCATCGGATGCTTTCGTATATGTTATGTAATAAGATATATGGTGGTTTGGCCAACCACAAACTATAACTTTGACCTTATTTGTAAAATCTCGCACTTCCATGAACCGTGTGGTTTTCTACATATTCTACATGTCTCATGTGGAGTATTGTGTGTGACATACAAAGCTCAATTTTTTATTGGGAGGGTATCATCATGAGGCTCTCATGAAGGGGAATCCACCGTGGTGCGTTTCCATCACACCATTTCACTGGTATCAGATCTGTTTGAAGCAAAACATTTTTTGATGTTGTCCAAGTAAAGCGAGCAGCCACCTGCCTGCTCACGGTTTTATCCAAGACTTACCACTAAGGTGACAACCAAGGCATAGAACTTAGCATACATCGTCATGTGAGTCATTGAAGTCACCATTGGCTGTGCAAGAGGAAGGACTTCAATGATCAAGGAAGACAAAGTACTAGCACTTCTCGAGAGATCACCCATTCCAGTAGCGTTCCCCCAAGAATCGCTTGATAGTAGGTTTTCCTAGCACTAATCCCTAATTGCTTGGTGATTATAGGAGTGAAGATACTTAAGATTAACATTATTTTGATGCATTCAAGGTGTCTTCTTGGGGTCTCTGCATCAATTTTTTGAAAGTTTATTTGGGTACAAAATTGGGGAAAATTAAAAGTCAATTTTGCAATTTTGGGATAGTTTCAACTACAAAAGTGGAAAGATTGGTCCAAAAATCAATCTTGGAACTAGAGGCACCTAAGGTTTTGTTTGATTGGAAATATATATTTCACTATTCAAGGTCTACGGAAGCATGAAATAAACACAAGGAAGAAGAAGAAGCTTGGAGCACAACACACAATACTGAATGTATAACCACAAGAATGTACAAAGATAAGTGACCTGTTAGGGTTATAGGCATATATACAAGCCGGGGGAAAAAAACCTCCTAAAGAGGGAAAAAAGTGCCCCGACGGTCCTAGTGTGTTCACACACATCACTACATAAATATATCAACAAATCCCCCCTGGGAGTGATGCAGTGAACAAGGAGCTGGCACTCATGTATAAGGAAGTGCTAAGCTATGTGAAATCAATCCACAAAAGGAAGTAAGCCCAAAAATTTGCGGAAAGCTTCAAACTTCTCCCTAGGGAGAGACTTGGTGAAAAGGTCTACAATGTTCTCCTGTGTGGGCACATATGCCAAACTGATCTCTCTAGAAGAGAACCTCTCCCTGACATAATGATAGTGCACCTCAATGTGCTTAGTGCGAGCATGGAACACAGGGTTCCTCGCAACTGCCAATGTGCTCTGATTGTCAATGAAGATGGTGGTGGGAGAAGACTGACCAACACCCAAATTAGCCATATTGTCAAGTGTTCCATCAAAATGAATGCCTCTTTCTTGACCATAACCATTTGCAACAAGCCTAGCCTTATACCTTTCAAGTGTTCCATCAGGCTTACGCTTCAGCTTGTATACCCACTTAGTGCCAATGGCCTTCTTGCCAAGAAACAAGTCACATAAAGACAAGGTATCATTTTTCATAATAACATCATATTCTGATTGCATAGTAGCCATCCACTTTTTAGAATTTTGTGCTTCATCAAAGAAAACAGGCTCATTCTCATCACACAGAGTAGAGGCAGCCATAGCATAGCGATCTAATGCAAAAGAAGCACTATCAGAGCCTGAATGAGTATGATATGATAGAGATGCATCTATTTTGCTATCTTGCAAAGTCTTCTCCAACCATTGAGGCATAGTTTTTGCCTCCTCAATATCAGCTCTCTCATCAACAAGTGCATCATGTAAATTTGCATCAGAAATGGAATGATCTACATCATCACATGAAACTTGTAAAGGCTGAGATGTTGCCTCATTAGGACCAACACTAGAATGTCTACCTGTAAAAAGAGACAACAAAGTGTCATACATGTATTTGGAGCTAACTGATGTCTCCTTAGTACATGAAAGTAATGGATGAATAGCATCTTCCACAAAAACAACATCACGGCTAACCGAATGTGTTTAGTCTATGGATGATAAAAATGATAGTCTTTGCTTTCAGAACTATATCCAACAAAAATACATTTTATTGATTTCTCATCCAATTCCCTATGTTGTTCTTCAGGCACTAATGCATATGCCAGACAACCAAAAACACATAGTTGAGAAATAGATGGCTTACAACCATGCCAAGCATCATATGGAGTGATAGACTGCAATGCTTTACTGGGACACCTGTTAAGTACACATGCTGCACACATAACAACCTCAAGCTAGAAACTATGTGGTAAAACCTGACTCATGACCATACAACTTGCCATCTCCATGAGTGACCTGTTCTTCCGCTCAACAACTCCATTTTGTTGAGGCGACATTGTACATTGATGTTTTATCCCTCGTTCAACAAAAAATGCATTAAAATCAGAAGACATATATTCCTCCCCTCGATTAGAACGGAGGGTGCCCATTTTACATGCTGACAAATTTTCAGCCAAAACTTGAAATTGTTTGAAGCACATAAACACTTCGGACTTTGCTTTCAATGGATATACCCATGCATGCATGGAAAAATCATCGATGATAGTCACAAAGTAAAGATATTTTCCAAAAGAGGGTGTCTGCATAGGACCACAAACACCACTATGAACAAGCTGCAATTTCTGAGTAGCTTGAATTGAACCATCTTTTGGGAATGAGGAACATTGCATTTTGCCCAAAATACAGCCTTCGCAAACAGGTTTACTAGGGGCTTAAGTTTGGGCAGAGAGGACACCAATTCAAATTTTTTGCAAGCATAGCAAACTAGCAAAATTTAGATGACCAAACTCTGCATGCCAAAGCTTTGCATCTGACAAAGCCTAAGAATCATGTACTACACATGCTGAATCATTCATAGATTTTTCATACTCTATGATATTATATAGCTCACGGCATAAAATGCTAGAAGCAGTAATGACATCGCCATTTGACAGATCATGAACTGTACATATGTCATCAAAAAATTTCACAACCAAGACAATCTTGGCTAAAGTTGAAACTGATAACAGATTCTTCTTGATCCCTGACACAAATAAAACATCCAACAATGTGAAGTGAAGAACCTGCACTACGAGGTAATATGTTTGGTTACCCCACTATCAAAGTACCAAACATCTGAGTCTACTATAGACATACAATGTTCATGGGAAGATGGGTCATAACTACAAATAGTGGTAAATGCCCATTCTTCATTTTGCACAAGATTAGCAAACTCTGTTTTGGGTGTAGAGACCTCTGCAACAGCCATTCAAGCCTCTTTCTTCCTTGCCTCTTTAGCATCCAGTTTCGGACAACTCTTTATGAAATGATCATTTCCTTTATAGTATTTGCAAAACAATTTTTGCTTTTCTATTTTCTTCTTGTCTCTCTCATCCTTCTTTGATTGTGCAAAATTAGCAGATTTCTGCTTACTAGTAGAAAAGCTCCATTTACCTTTGTCCTTCTCACTAGCCAGGAAAGCTTGATCTACAACATGCATAATGGACTTGTTCTGCCTAGACTGATCTTCCTACAACAAAACAGAGACTAATTCCTCAAATGTTAAGGCATTTGGATTGCCGTTCATCATCAAATGAAGAGTAAAACCAAGACTCTAATATGAATTTGGAAGACCATTCAGAACAGTTTGCACAAGTGAACTATCAGGCAAGAATTCACTAGGAGAATTAACCTGTTCCTTCAAATCTTTGATCTTTGTCAAAAAACTGTCCATGGAATCTCCTTCATTCACTACAACATATGAGGGGCATACCGACGCTGCATATACCGACGGTCCGATTGTGCAAAATTAGCAGATTTCTGCTTACTAGTAGAAAAGCTCCATTTACCTTTGTCCTTCTCACTAGCCAGGAAAGCTTGATCTACAACATGCATAATGGACTTGTTCTGCCTAGACTGATCTTCCTACAACAAAACAGAGACTAATTCCTCAAATGTTAAGGCATTTGGATTGCCGTTCATCATCAAATGAAGAGTAAAACCAAGACTCTAATATGAATTTGGAAGACCATTCAGAACAGTTTGCACAAGTGAACTATCAGGCAAGAATTCACTAGGAGAAATAACCTGTTCCTTCAAATCTTTGATCTTTGTCAAAAAACTGTCCATGGAATCTCCTTCATTCACTACAACATATGAGGGGCATATCGACGCTGCATATACCGACGGTCACAGTCGGCGTCGGTATGGGCCTCGGAAAATGTGACTTGGAGATACCGACGGTCAAGTGACCGTCGATATGACCGTTTTAAACGGATCGTCGGTGTGGCCCGTACGCGCCGGTATGTGCGTCGGTATATGCGTTGGTATAGGCGTCGGTATACGCGTCGGTAATTTACTGGCAACTACCGATGCGTATACCGACGCCCATACCGGCGGCGAGTTTTAAACATACCACGAACCCGAGAGCAAAACTTCACATTTTTGCACGTGTTTGAATACTGTTGGTCTTCTGTCGAACTTGCGTGCGCGAACCAAATTGCGACCTGCATTGTCTTGTGCACACACACACACAGATCTCTCTCTCTACACACACACACTCTCTCTCCGCTTAGATCTCACATCTTGGTAAGTGCTACACGTATTGTTAGCATTTGTGTTTCTCTATGCTTTAGGTTTTATAATTTCTCTTTTCTTCGATTTTGCAGAAGTTCTTTGGCGTCAATTGTTTGGAATTGGACGATAGACGACATACATTACGCTTTGATGACAACGATCCAAAAGAGGGGCATACTTGTAAGTGATTGCTTTATTCTCTATTGATAGAGAGAGAAGGAGATATATATATATATATACATATATATATATATATATATATATATATATATATAGAGAGAGAGAGAGAGAGAGAGAGAGAGAGAGAGAGAGAGAGAGAGAGAGAGAGAGAGAGAGAGAGAGAGAGAGAGAGAGAGAGAGAGAGAGAGAGAGAGAGAGAGAGAGAGAGAGAGAGAGAGAGAGAGAGAGAGAGAGAGAGAGAGAGAGAGAGAGAGAGAGAGAGAGAGAGAGAGAGAGAGAGAGAGAGAGAGAGAGAGAGAGAGCGAGGGAGAGGGAGAGAGAGAGAGGGAGAGGGAGAGGGAGAGGGAGAGGGAGAGGGAGAGGGAGAGGGAGAGGGAGAGGGAGAGGGGAGAGGGAGAGGGGGAGGGGGAGAGGGAGAGGGGGAAAGAGAGAGAGAGAGAGAGAGAGAGAGAGAGAGAGAGAGAGAGAGAGAGAGAGAGAGAGAGAGAGAGAGAGAGAGAGAGAGAGAGAGAGAGAGAGAGAGAGAGAAGAGAGAGAGAGAGTGAGAGATAAAGAATAATGAAAGAAAGGAAGATAGAGATAGGAAAATAGAGCATACATACACACACACATACACACACATTTACACATATACATGTACACACATGCATACATACACACATACATGTACACACATGCATACATACACACATACATGTACACACATGCATGCTTACATACACACACCTATACACACATGCATGCTTACATACACACACACATATACACACATGCATGCATACACACACATATAAATTTACACACATGCATACATACGCACACATGCATACACACATACATACACACACATATATACACATATGCATACATACACATACACACACACATATACACACATACATACACACACACATTTACACACATGCATGCATACATACACACACATATACACACTTGCATGCATACACACATATACACATATACACATATACACACATGCATACATACACACACATACATACACACATACATACACACACATATATACACATATGCATACATACACATACACACACACATATACACACATACATATATACACACATATACATTCACACACACACATATACACACATGCATGTATACATACACACACATACACATACACACACATGTATACACATGCATACACATACACACACATGCATGCATACATACACACGTACACACACATGCACACACATGCATGCCTACATACACACACATGTATACACATGCATACATACACACACACATGTACACATGCATACATACACACATATATACACACATGCACATATGTACACATGCATAATTTATTGGCAACTACCGACGCGTATATCGACGCCCATACCGGCGGCGAGTTTTAAACATACCGCGAACCCGAGAACAAAACTTCACATTTTTGCACGTGTTTGAATACTGTTGGTCTTCTGTCGAACTTGCACGCGCAAATCAAATTGCGACCTGCATTGTCTTGTGCACACACACACACATAGATCTCTCTCTCTACACACACAGACACTCTCTCTCAGCTTAGATCTCACATCTTGGTAAGTGCTGCGCGTACTATTAGCATTTGTGTTTCTCTATGCTTTAGGTTTTATAATTTCTCTTTTCTTCGATTTGGCAGAAGTTCTTTGGCGTCGATTGTTTGGAATTGTACGATAGACGACAT